>JAHDVE020003101.1:0-83632 GCA_022606495.2 Halesus radiatus | reverse complement strand
TCATTTTTAAAAAGTGGCCAAGGTATGCAATTCTTTTTGTACACAAATATCCGTACATGTTATATACATACCTAGGTACAAACGAAGTGACACGTTTTATTGGACATGTGTATTCCGCCGACGTTTCTTTTTTTGGAA
Organism: Halesus radiatus; assembly: GCA_022606495.2. Taxonomy (NCBI): domain Eukaryota; kingdom Metazoa; phylum Arthropoda; class Insecta; order Trichoptera; family Limnephilidae; genus Halesus; species Halesus radiatus. Next base: position 83,494 of record JAHDVE020003101.1, on the reverse strand, counting down.
ACAAGTTCCATATCTTCAAGTTCGCAATCTGGACATCGCTAAGAATTTTTAAGTTCGTGCTTCCATGCATCGCTTGAGCTTATAGCATTCGTGCTCGCATTTCTACGCCCGTATCCAAGTCATTCGTTATCCGATAACCAAGGTACTAAAATTTATTCACCTGCTTGATCATTTCGACGAGCATATTAAAATTGGTTATGCCTGTTTTTTTTATTACTGTTCACCAAATCCTTGATATTGGCTGTGTTCATTTTAAGCCAATTCCTCAGCTTTGGACGCAGACGTCAATGGCACCATTGCCGAATTTTGGAAAAAAAAATCTTTTAATTTATTGTTAAATTTATTTAAAAACTATTTTATACTTACAATTTTGAAAAAATGTTTAAAACCCTTATTTTTTTCTCCTTCCATCTCTGCCTTCCTTCAGCTTCCAAGCGCTCCCCAAAAAATAAGGTTTTCTTTGTTCCACTGACTCCGTTCAGATTCGTTGCTAATAATTTACATTCCAACCTCCCTCATTCCCTTGCTTTCCCCTACCATCAACCTCACACTGTTCCCTAATAAGAAGTGTCGCAATTATTCCACTGGCCTCGTACAGATGGAAAGTTTGTGCGGTTTCACAAAAACACACAATGAACAAGTCCGTGAGTTCAGGTCACTTTACTCAAAATTTGTTGCAAATTTCCAAGCTTTCCGCAAATAAGGCTTATCTATTACAAAGATGAAGATGTGCTCCGCAGAACAGTAACTACCATGGCGGTGCACTGTAAAGCAAATCCTTTGGTTACTGCTGTGGCTACGATAATACCAAGCGCCCTTCTTCCTTATCCTTGATATTTTTTTTATTTACCTCGTAACGTTGTAATGGCGGGAAAGCGTGTTTCGCAAAAATAATGCTGCCGTAACGACTGCTTGCAAAAGAGGAGCGAGATTTTAATTTGGAGCCGACAAAGAAAAACTATTTTCCGCTTCCATAATTTTTTTTACAAACATCTCTTAAAATTATGAGCAAATACTCGGTATCTACTTTAAATGTCATAAAAGCTTTCTTTCAGCGCTTTTTATTCTTGACGTCAATGTAAACTTATACTGTTTCCTTATTAGATTCTTACGCGCTGGTTTATTATTGTTATAGTTGAGCCAGTGTTAAGCCCGGTTTAAGGCACATACGCTGTGGTTATAAATCAATTTCTTACTATTCCGACTTTAGTATTTATCCCGGGTTTATAAGGGATATTTTTTTTATTTTTTTGGATTAACTTATTGAAACCTGTAAACCTCATTGTAGTATTTTTTTAAATTATTGAAGACAATATTAGCAACTGCTACCGTTATCTTTTACTTTTTATGTCTTATCGGTTTCATGTTTCATTTTGAAAATATTATTCTCAATGATTAAAACTAGTAGTTCATATATATAAAAGGGATAATCCATTTATGAGTTTTTTTTGTATATATCTCCAACGGTTTTTGTGGCGTAACAGTCAACAAATTTGACTCTAGTCGGGAGGTTAATGATTCGATTCCCGTTGCAGCAAAAAATAAATGATAATATAATGGAATATTTAGTCGTTTTAACGTTGATTGCCTTGCAACTATTGTAAGAAATAGTAATGAAATAAATAATGAAATAATCTTACCAATAAACAACAAAAATCAGATAGGATGTCTCTCTAAAAACTACAACTCTCTAAGTACTATGAAATGTGCATATCTTTGTCTCTACGATGTCTAGATCTCTACAACGTATTTTAGTTGCAAACGAAAAAAAACTTTGATTTCCATGAGCTATTGAGCTTTTAAATATCATTTTAACTAATATGAATTAAAACTCAACACTGTTCTTTCTGTTTCAGATGTTTTATTCTCTATGACATTTATTAATAGTGATCTGTGTAGTTTAACAAGCGTTCCTTCGATGGTCATTTAAATAACACGACTGCTATCTACGTGAAACAAATACAGTGGCATCGCTACCATAATTAAGTGCCCCCCTTGAACACAAGTACCATTCACACAATTGACCGGGCAGCAGTGGCTAGATATGACCCGAGTAGCGGCGGCTACCAGCGCCACTCGCCCGCCCCTAATCAAGCACAATGTAGTGAGCACTTCCCCCCTGCCGCACCGTTTCGATGATTATCCCGATCACGACTATTCCAACTATGAATTTTGCCCACAGATTTTCCGCACATGATGATTCCAGACATGAAAACTCGGAATACAGATTATTCTTTCCATAAATTGTTTGTAATTGGAACACAGATTATTGCACACCTTGAAAACTTCGAGCGCAGATTATTCGAGGATAATTATATAATTTCTTTTTTTGTAATACTCAATGCATCCGTTTATTCTTATTATGTATTATGTGTTCACATAAAACGATATCTGTTAACAATGAGCTTTACAAAAATAGATCTGTAGACGTTCTCCATGGAAAATATCATAAAAACTATCTCCCTGCTAATAAATATTACGCGCCCTGTTATTAATTTTGTTCAACTTTAATGGTGCCATTTAGCAATTAAATTTCTCATAGAATTCTTTACATTGGTTATTGTTTATTGTAGAATTTAATTCAAATGTATTTTTACATCACTTTAAGAGTTTTCAAAACCTATTTCTGATTTCGAACTAAATAGAAGGTAGTTTCAAGAATGTGAATCGAGCAAACTTTGCGACATTCAGCCTATGTGACTCATAAGTCTTACAACCATAAGGTTTATTGATTCGTATTTAACTCTGGGGCACCAAAAAATCTACAATCCGACTTCTTAAATTTTATGTGCGGAATAATCTGTGTGTGCAGTATTCAATATGCGCAACAATTGATGTCCAGAAAAAATCCGTGTGGGAAATTTTCTGTGCGGGGTCGGAATAATTCCAGCATTCCCCCTCCCCCCCCATCCTTCCAGTTGCCAGGTTCTCCCAGGAGCCAACGCCTATAAATTGTTTGCAGTTAATTTGATACGACTGAATCTCTGATCTCCCGATACCCTCCCGATGTTTTCACGAGATCCAATATATATCGTTAAAGTGCAGGAGCTTGTTAACTGTTTCTACAATCCAATCAGTCTCTGTAGAGCTTGCGTACTGTTGAGTGTACAAGGTACACAGCTCAAATGGAATCTAATAAACAGAACTAGCTGGTACCATGTTCCATTATGTATATTGGTTCGGTGTTATTTCACTTCTTATTCTCGAATGGCGGCTAACATCAGGATAAGTGGTTTATTCCAACTGAATGTCACCATGCTAGAGGTCAAATATCGATATATTACTCCACCGTATAAAAGGTAACACCGTGACCTCTGTACTTTGCAGTTGTTTATTCACGCCCAGAATCTTCGCAATGCAAGGGAATCAAAATGATTGCAATTAGACGTGAAATTTTGTTGTGGTTAGGTTGACAAATGAGAGTAAAAGTTGCGTATTTGTTTACAAACTAATGCAATTCGTCTGTCTTTTTTTAATTTAACTGGAACATCACATCATGATAAAATGTTTCCGAAACATGTTCTGAAGTTACGCATAGCTTTTCAGCCTTCATGGACTGCATGCCATATGCATTAGCTAGTCACAGCGAGACTTATGGCTATTGAATTTAAGTCTGATGGTTCCACGTTCGACCAACGTCAGCATCTCAACACTAAGAAAATATCAATTAAAATAATAAGCATATTATCGGTTTTAGTATTGCGATATTTATTTATTTATACTTGTTTTTTACAGATGTTCACACTTACGTGAAAACAATCCAAATTACAAATAATCAGACAAATGATACACAAAACATAAAATTACAAAAACTCACACAATGAAACTTAATACAATAGAAACAAGAGACGTGGAGAGTTACACAAGTGATGCATAACATAATTAGCCCAATCATTGTTACATATTTTTAAGTAATGGCAAGATATTTTTTTCTGAAACTGTACAGACTATCGACAAAAATGTCTGCATTAGCACACTCTATCATATTATATAGTAGACACATTTGAGGCAGAGAACTAAAGCAAGCAATATTATTTCTGAAAGTATTCAGGTGGAATGTGCTTTGGCGTTTAAAGGAATAGGAATTAGTTATATTTATTTCAATAATCCTAACACATCAAATAGTATCTAGATGACCTTTGTATAAGGTAGACAGAAATTGAGGGAGCTGCGATCGTTCAAAAGGTTTTAAATGGTAATACAAAGATGGCTCATAGGAAAATCAAAGTAAGTTTAAAATTGCAGAATGGTTCATGTACATGTTTTCTTTTAACCGGAAGGTGTTCATAATTTAGTGGTACTTTTTAAAAGGAGATGATATACATCATATTTTAGGATAATTTTACGTTTAAAACTTAATTTATTATTTAACGGTTTGCAAGGAAGATAATTACATGAACAATACATTTCATAGGCAAATTGAGTAACTAGGTGTTGACATTGTGTAGTTAATAAAATAATAAATATCTTCAAACAAATGCCAGGCTGTAGATTGTATGGTTGTTTGAAAATTTACAGCTGTTAAAAATAAACAATAGTTTTCCATTTCTCCAAAAATACAATAATTTATTCAAAACAATATCATATTGATACAGATAAATAATTTATGTGCAGTTATTTTAAAAACCATTCTTATGATATACATAAGTATGTAATTTTGGATTTATATTTTAGTTTTAAAATGTACCCCCATAAAAAGCTCTGTTTGTAAGTTTGTAAGTATGTTATTTATTCAATTATAAGGAATATTTTTGACTACTTTTAATTTTTCGCTATGCTTTTTTTGTTGTGTTTTGAATTTTTTAAAGTTATTTTTAAGGAATCTTATATTTTCCGGTAATTTATTAAAGAAAGAATCTTGCTCCTCGGTATTTTTAATTCTGTCGACCAGTGGCGGTTCTCTCAAAAGTGCATTTGTGCACTAAACTCTGTAATGGTCTAACCATCATCCTTTTCTTTTAATAGAACCCTGGAAAATAATTTTTTTTATATGCATAACTTTCATGCTAGAAAAGCTTAAGGGAGCGACATCTATCGACTTGTGGAGAGTTTGATTACAGTGAATTATAATCCAATAATTTTGATTCATAAAACTCGTTGCAACATAAAACCACGAGATGGCAGTGAGAAGAGGGTGTTCCCTCTTATAAATAAACATCACAGGATTGGGTGAAATCAACGAAAAGGTTACCAATCAAACGAGCGTTCTACATAAACAACAATTAGTGGTGACAGGACAAAGGAAATATTAATTATTTATGTGAATCGAAAGGGTTCAGATCAACGGCCTATAATATAAACATTTCACTAGCGGTCGAACAGGACGAGAAGAGGTCGTGAACTTTAAAGGAAACAATGGGAAATGCAGAGATGAATAACCATTGAAAATGGAAGTAGAAAGTAAAAATAATATGCAAAAAGTTAATTACAAATAAAAAAACTACAAAGAAATGATTTATCTTGCACGGGGAAAGGTGTGTTTGCATTAGAATTTAGACAGAGAGGCGTGTCATGTAAGGTTAAGCGGAAAAACAACGAATTAGAGAAAATAATTCAGAGAACAATAGCTTCAACAGATGAAAAAGGAAAGAAACAAGAATTATACAGTATGGAAACTTCGGCAAACTTAAGAGGCGATTTAGGCGAGACTAATGTGAAATAGAAGTACAATTTTCTAATTTCAGGAACGTAGATAATTACAAGGGAGTGAAACTAGGCTGATTTTAGTTGATAAAAGGTATTAATTGAGTAGATTCGGGACATCAGATATTATGAAAATGTAGATGAGAAATGTATCAATCAATTATAAAATTTAAACTGAAGGGATTCAATAGAAATATTGAGATATATGGACTACTACTTTGAATATAGTTCGATACATTTAGGTAAAATTTTGAGGTTGTCAATGACTAATGTAAACAAGGCGACAAGAATTGTTTATTTAAGCGACCAGATGAACATGAAACTCAGGTGATAAAGAGACAAACAAACAATTAAGTTTATACAGGGAAGATAGGAATATTTATTTAAGGAAAAGTAATAAAAAAATAATGGGTTTTCGATTAACTCTGATTTATATCGGTTTTTTACAAAAGTAATGATTATTACCCATAGTAAACAATAATCTAATGTGATATTGAGTTAGAGTGGAATGGAGAAAGGGGAGTGGCCAGGAAAGAAGTGAACGGACTCATATCTACCAGGTTTGGGGTAGGTAAATCACAGGTAAAAACGCCAATAAATTAATACATAAAATTATTAAAGGTAGTGAAAAATCAATTAAGGATGATATCAATCGACCCGGATGAAAGTATAAGCAGACGATAGGTACATGCAAAGGTGTAATACAGCTAGACCAGGAAGAAGCAGTGCAACACATTGAAAAATCATTCTGGAAAGGTATATTTATTAACTCAGGCAGGTGAGGTGGGGAAGAAATTATAAAGTGTTTACACCAATATTAGGATCAATTGAGAATTGCACGAAAAGATGCGTTAATCGAATATTCACATGTTAGATCAGAGAAAAACCATGTTACCATCGGAAAATTCATAAATAAAAAAGATATCGCATATCAAGATAACCAGGGACTAAGGGAATTTCTAAAATAAGGAACAGCAGGGCGATCTAGAGGAATGAACTAAATTCGATCCTGGCCGGAGTGAGGAAAAGTGATGGATTCAGAGGCGGGCCAGATTTTATCTAAATATTTACATTGAAGAATTACAGTCGAAATTAGTATTACTTACATATAGGTTTACGAGTTAATAGAGAACATAATTTAATGTAGGTATGGAATGGAGTTAAATCCTTTTGATTCTAAACTAGGTATATAAGGCAATGTAATGAGGGAATATGGGATTAGTCGCGGAATACGTCGGGCGAGAAAAAATTAAATTACGTGCTGGCCGATTTTAAGTAATTGTTTTGTTTTTGGACTTAGGAAGTTTCATTTGATTTGTTTCTTACAATTAAATAAAGTTTTAAATAAATTCTTTAAATAGTTGTTGGATTGATTCAACAATAGTTTGATTTAATTCAATAATAGTTTGAAAAATATTGAAGTTAAAATTCATTATAATTAAGTTGATACTAAAAATTACTTCTGTGAATTAATTAAAATTGGTGGTTTTAAGTGAAATTATAATAATCGAAAGTGTTTATAAATAAAGTGTTTGAATCGAAGTCTTCTAAAATTCATTATATTTAAGTGAAGTGATATAAAAAAGTGACCCAGTAAATAAAGTGTTTTGTGTTCGAATTAATATTGTATTAAAATAAATTCTCTTGTTGATCTAATACAATAATAGTTTCATAAATAGTGAAATTTCCAAAAAATTAATAATACTTAAATTACGTTAAAGATTCTAAAAGTTGTAATTAAATTAATTTTCTCAAAACTGTTAGAGCAATGTGATAATAATAATAATTTAATAAATATTGAAAATTTCTAAAAATTAATAAAGTTATTTGTTTAAAGATTTTTTAAATTAGCTTCTGTGAATTAATTAAAATTGTTTAAATGAAATGTGATTTAATTCATATTTTGTGTTGAACTAAATTCATTACGAGTTTAAGAAAATTAAATATAATTGCGTTTAAAATAATTTAGTGAAAGTTTAAAAACAGCTGAGTCTTAGTTTCATATAATTCATTTTAATACCTAGCGTGGGATTAATTTCGTCAAAGAAAAATAATAAAGCTCTAAAATATTACCAAGCGTTCGGTTTACGGATTTAATTAATAGTTAGTAAAGAGAATTACGTGAGTACAAAGAATAAAATAGGAAAATAAAACAACAAAAATTTAAATATTGTTTAATAATATCCGGATTGAGAGATCATTAAATTTGAAGAAATAGTACAAATCGGTAGATCACGAATTGAAATTAGGAAACACTAGATTGTATTAAGTAAATATTTCTAACTTAGATTAAACATTCCAGGCAGGGAAGTTCAATATTTTCTGAATCTTCATATTGGCGTGTATAACCCGTCTGGAAAAATTATGAATTTGTCGGAATTCAGGTGAGTCAAATTAATATACAAGTTTTCAGGATCCCGGGGAAGGCGAGGATGGAGATATGAATTATATTTCTAATGACTTATAAGTACATGTATTGTATGTGTGTATATGTAAATATGTATATATATATATTTATATTTAATGTTTAATATATAGGTCAATACTATACGACCGTTATCTATCATGAGTGAATGTTTTGTATACTTGAACAAAGCCGTTCTAATCAAATATTTGTGCTACCTTCATGAGATATTTTACGATAAATCTTTCCTTTCGCATTGAATTATAATTAAACTAGTACTATAGATAATTCAATTGTCTCACTCATTACCAGCACTTGACTTTTAAATATTCAAAAATACCTATTTTTTTTTCATAAATACATTTAAGTATTTATAAAAATTTCCGGTAGATACCTACCTGTATAATTGTCTTTATCGAGTTAATTCATAGTCAACAACTTCAGAACATCTTTTTATAGGTATTTCACTGTGTAGTGAAATAACTTCGGCTAAAGACTTGGCCTTTACTAAGAGTATGTATGTGTGTATAGGTATATATATAAAGAAAGTGTATAATGTATCTATCAAATCTATATGGCCGTTATTTATTTTATGTTTATTTATATACAATGTTTAATATGTATATATATATAAAACCAATTATTATATTTATGTATATCTCCTATAAAAACAATTTATTTTATTAATATATACATTTTCCTAACATATAAATTCAAAACTAACGTTACTAAAATTACCAACAACCCAAACGATTTTTATTAATTCAAAGATCGTTATCATTCTAAAACAAACCAATGAATCCTAATTGTTATGCTTCCTGACGGGGGTCTCTGACACTTAATAACTGTCGCATATCTCAATGACACACTTCCTCGACTGTTATTAAAACTAGGTCAACATTCCAAACCACACCCTTCTTTTATCGAAGTATGTAGATACGTATAAGTATGTATATATATATTCGAATTTCAGTACATCTTACGAAGAATAAGTACCTTAACAAACGTCGACATTTAATTGAAAAATAACTATCATCTTTTGCGATGAATTATCATCTTTTAGAAATCACGTATTTGTAGTTTACGTACATACATAATTTTATAGCGCCATTTTCATAGAAAGATTCAATTCAAAGGCGCTCCACACCCGTTCGAACATATTGATGAATTCAACAGAACAAACAAAAACCCACATTATTAAAAATATCAAAATAAGCATAATCATTCGTCGACAATACGTTCCCAAGTTATGTTATAAAATTAATTTTATCTTCGACTTAGGTTTTCAAGGTTCAGGCCTTGCAAATTTTGGGCTTTTTGGAGTCCTACCTTTTCTCCAAACAAAAATCAATCTACAGTTAAATTCAAACTACATGAGATAGCAGGGTCTCATTAAACCAACCTGTCAACCAAACCAAAAGTAATATATCATGTATATTGTATTATCACTTTTACGTATATTCTTATGTAATATGTCTGAATATCTGGCACAGATTCACGACCTGCGTTGGAGATGTCAGATCCACAATTTTCTGGGAAAACTGGAGTATTGTGGATTATAAAAACTCGTATTGTTTACATATATTTATAATTTGTACCTATCGATTGGGCAGAAATAATTGCTGATTTAAGCGTGGTTATCTCTGAACTTTTGATGCGAGGGACGGCCTTTCAACCCGGACTTTGCAAAAATTCGCAAGTATATAATGTTGTTTGACGAGGGGACGGAACCGGTTTGATCTCCTTTAAATGTAACTGTCTGGAGGACGGGAATTCGGAGGGTCTCGGACCCATGGATAAGGAAGGTGCTCTTTCCGTCGCGGTACAGGGGATGACCAATAGCGCACGAACTGAAAATTGAAGAGGTTACGTATACCGTTTGGTCAGGCTGTATGTCTGTGAAGAGAGAGTTACTGACCGGAAACGTGGTCATCTGAGTACTTTAGGGGTTGGTCTGGAGCCGAATTGCAGCAAAACAAACCGTATTCGATCTCTCGTCATAACAAAAGCTGTGTAAACTAAAACCTAATCATGTAATTTTCCCAAATTTAGGAGAGGATGGAGATGGCGCCAAAACAAGTAAAACTGTACCTTTTAACCATGAAATTCATTGAAACTAACCCATGTAGAATAACACTTAGTACGATGAGGAAAGGCGATAATACTGTGATCATTACATTTATGTATACCAAATTTAAAATTGAAACTACGTCGTATTATATAGATCAGGAATAGTGCAATTAGTATAGCCCAGAAGCTAAGTTTTCCCATTAAAACTCACGATAGAAAAAAAAATAGAAAATTTAGGGGTAAAGTTAGGAAAATGCTAGTCTTCCTATAGGAAATTAACGTAGATTGCATAGTAGGATAATAATAGAGAGTTCAGAACATTAAAGTCTAAGATAGGAATGTTAGGAATACGAATTCTGTCAATGGTATGCGAGAGTCTGCCTACGCTACAAAGAATAGGGGTTACCACAAATAAGGCCTTGTTTTTCCAATAGTCTGAAACAAAAAACAACACAACGTAGACTCGCGAAAAGCTTGGCTGACCACATTGGAGTGCAAAAATACCGTGAAAATTAAGAAAATCGGAAACACTCGAATGTTAGCATAGGGCTAGACGTTACACGCTGGCCAAGGAGGAGAAAAACCTCAAATTGAAAGGAAAACTACAAAGAGTTTTCCAATCACATTAGTTAGAAAAATTTAAGGCAGCAGTAGAGGAGTCATCTTAAATCGGTGGCGCGAACGAAAGTCTATTGCTAAATTAAATCATAAACGAAGGAAGGACGGGCCATCACATCTTTAAAGCCTAGTGGGGGGCTATCTCAAAGGTGGTCTTTCACCAGGGCGATACTGAGAGTATCTTCCATTCTGGAACGTGCGCAAATATACTTCATATTATTTTTAAATGAATTAATTGGGAAACAGCGAAAATGCATTAATTGAAATTTTCTTGCGCACGCCGGGATTTGAACCTGCGACCTTCGGATTCGTAGTCGAGAGCCTTACCCCTCGACCATGGAGGCCGTCAACTCATTTAATATGCTACGAACATGTTTTAAAGTATAAACCGTGAATAGATAACACTGTATGCAGGTGCCACCATGGCAATGCCGGCCGGCACACGACGGGTACAAATGTTGCGGTGCCACCGTGGCATCGCCGGCACCCTTGAGGTTAAGCAATTGTGATTTGTATCCGGTGGACGTGATTTTTAGATTTAAGAAGCGAAGATTAATTTACTTAGGTTCAGAAATACTTATTTTGTAGTGGGTTGGGACCTTTACCACAAACTCCGTGTTTTGCGCTTGATCTTGAAGGGAATGTTATTCATGAGGATTTAAATAATACATTTACGCACGCTTAAAAAAATGTTCATAACAATTTCCTTTTACCTTCCAAATGTTTTGCGAACGAGATAATAGAATAGATGAGCGTATCCTTAGAAAGTTGAAAGTTAAACTTGTAGGAAAACACTTAATTTTTTCGTAAAGTAAAATTACCTTATATTATTTGATGTTTCGAGGTGTGAGTATAAAATATGATGTGGCACAAAATTATAATATTACACATATTGCATGCTAAAGTGGAATAAAGGCAACATTTCTGGAAATTTAATAATTTATTCATTTATTTTTATACGCTTACAAAGGCTTTTACATACAACGTATATGAATAAATAAAAAAAAATCATAAGGCACACATTGGGAAATATCCGTTTTACACAAGAAAGAGTAATAATATAGGTAGATGTAAATTATAAAACTAGGTAAAAAGAGGAATATTATCAAAAAAAAAGTATTTACAACTGAAGTGTTTACAACTGGAGTGTTTACAACTGGAGTGTTTACAACTGGAGTGTTTACAACTGGAGTGTTTACAACTGGAGTGTTTACAACTGGAATGTTTACAACGGGAGTGTTTACAACTGGAGAGTTTACAGCTGAAGTGTTTACAACTGGAGTGTTTACAACGGGAGTGTTTACAACTGGAGAGTTTACAGCTGAATTGTTTACAACTGGAGTATTTACAACTGGAGTGTTTACAACGGGAGTGTTTACAACTGGAGAGTTTACAGCTGAAGTGTTTACAACTGGAGTGTTTACAAATAGAATTATAAGTACAATAATAAAGAAAGAGAAAATATAATAGAAATATACATGTAATAGTAAAAAAATAGACTAGGTTTATAGCATAAGTTTCTTCTGCTCCTTCGTATGATGGAGGAGAGTTTGGTGGAGGTCATAGTGGGATGCTGAGGTTATTCAGACAGTCGATGGCACCGGGAGTCATTGGTTCAGTACAGATGTGCTATAGGGAATCTAATAAGTTAATTAATTTTAACGTGTTATTTTATTAATATTGATTAATATCCGCATAATTCATTTTATTGCCAAGGCTATGGAATCTCTGTATGTACGAGTTAGAGTTAAAGTTGGTACGAAACATTAGGGTTCTTTTGAGATGGAACTATATTTCTTGTATTTCTACTTGGTACTCTGTACACTATAATACAGGTTCGAAGTTTTTTTATTGTATACAAGTAGAATAAGTAGATAAGTAGATAGCAATTACATCAGATAACATTTAGAATGTTCTTAGTTTTTTTACCGAGGTTTTATGCTTAGCAGTAAGGGCTTTTAAAGAATTTATGCAATATAATTTTTTTTATTAAATCAAATTTTAAATTAATCAAATTAATTAATGATGTTGTTATTAAGTTTTGTAAGTGTTTTATTTTTTAATTATTGTTTAAAGCCATTTTTATAATGTGGTTAAGCAACATTACGACGACTTACTTGTATGATTTTATTTACTCTCACTCAATTTAACTTGGACTGTATATAAAATGATTTATTACTAATCTCTGTTCTATTGAGTACTTGTCGTTGAAAGCTGTTTTCACCACATAAAGTGTTTTCTTAATTATATTATAATGACGTGAATGGTATTTTAGTCAATAAATTTAATGTGTTTGGTAACCCAATGAATTATTTCAAGGAATTATAACCACAGTTCGAAAATGGATTTGAACGCCGAAACGACTGTAATAATATTTAAAACTAAAATACTCGCATAACTTAATTATAACATTATTAAATTTGATATACTTCAAATTTAATTTAATTTAATTAATTGGTATTCTACCAATTAAACACAATAACAATTAATAATATTAATTAATTGATAAACTAAAGTTCTTAAAAACTTAAGACAAGATTTTTGTGCATAGCGCAAAGGGTAACAATTATTATTTTTATAAACAATAATTATTAATCTAAAACACTCATACAAATTGAAAAAAAACCTTCCGAGCAAAGATAAATGTAGATAAGCCGACGTAGCTCAACGGTAGAGCATCTAACCGGACATTAGAAGGGTGCGGGTTCGAGTCCTGCCGGCGACATTTATCTTTGCTCGGAAGGTTTTTTCAATTTGGATGAGTGTTTTAGATTAATAATTATTGTTTATAAAAATAATAATAATATTAATGTTTATTCCCCACTATCATGCTGCACATACGTATAAAAGAAACAATTTTAGGGTGGGTGCTGTGAAACCAGATTTTCTTCATGTTTAAATGAGTTATATTTTTTTAAAAAAGTAAGTTCTGAAAAGAAAACAAAGTATACTGTACAAAAATAGGGTAGTCGGAAATCGGTGTGATATAGGCTAGAAGGTGGAACTTATTTACGAAGTAATATTTTCCAATAATAACCAAAGAGAGGAGGAGAATCCAAGGAATTATTATTTTAATCAAAAGAACCGAGTACTGTGAACACGCAACAATGTAATATATTCTTTGAGTTCTGTATTCTATGAGATAATTAGGAAACCACAAACTGTGATAAATGTGTGCAGGCACACTGTGTATTAATTGAGCGCCGTTTTGCAGAATGAAGCCACCCAACTGAAAACACTTATTGTGTTAATGATGACTCTCTTTAAAAAAAACTGTCTATACTTGTAAAAGTCGTTTGTGTTTTGAAAAAATAGATATATATATTTACAACGCGTTGAAGAAACCAAGAAAAATTCTACATATACATTACACCATAATCTACACATGTGGCCTGATGATGAATACTATAATGCTCTCCGAAACCTGGGGGAGGAAGCGCAGCACAGCATAGTATCCCAAAAATCTTCCAAAAAAAAAATAAAAACTCATCTGCTTTTTTTAATTTTTTTTTTTAGGTTTTCTAAATTTTAAAATAAGTTTTATTATTTATTTTTAAAAATGGTTCTGTTAGGTGTTTATTATTATGTGTGGTAGTTATTTCACCTTACGAAGGCATTATCAAACTGTGGTGAAGTCACTTACAAACGATATATTTTTTTAATATTTGAAAATCTCCTACTAATATCATAGTAAGCGGAAGATGTTGCTTCTGTCGTAATGAAGCGCTTAGCCAGCCGAGGAATTGAACGCACGACGCCTGGGTGAGACTCAATGCCAACTCAGCCTCTGACAGGTCTATTTATGTTAATTCTATTTATTACAGTGAAACTCATAAAATTAAATTGAGTTTTTATAGTGAAACTCTTAAAAATATTTTATTTTTACTATTAATATCGTTATTATTTATCGTGTAATTGTCGGATATTGCAAAGTTTCCCTAGTTAAGAGTTAGAAAATTATATTGTTTAAATTTGACCACAGTCTGATAATGCCTTCGGGGGGCGAAAGAGCTGGAACGCGTTATACTAATTACCGATCAGAACTATTAAAAAAAGTAAACTAAATAATAATAGTCAATTAAAATTTTTTAATTATTTAAAATTAAAACGGAGATCTACAAATTAAACTGAACTTGAAGAGAACAAATGAGGATATTAATTTATTCACGACCATGTAAGGCTTCTTTGAATCTACTGACGGCTTCCATAGTTGAGTGGTTACAATTCTTGGTACGAATACAAAGGTTGGGGTTTCAAATCCCGGCGTGCGCAAGTAAATTTTATTTATTTAAATTGTGTCATTTCATAATTTATTCATCAAAAATAATCTGTAGTATATTTACGGCACGTTTCAGAGAGGTGGATATTATCAGTATTGTCCTGGTGAAAGACCACCATTCAGGAGCGAAAAGTTGCTTGTAATGACTTTAGCCGTGTTTGGTGACCAGATCTGAATAGCCAGGTACTTCCCCACTTTCCTTCTTCCGCATCTCCTTCCCTCCTCAATACCTTTAGTCTCACAATATACCCCAATTGGGGATGCCATAGGCTCCAGACGGTTGTGAGGCGTTGGGACTCTTGTGTATTATCAAACAAACAAAAAAATATGTGTAAAATAAATAAGCAATATAATTAGCATAATGTAAAGGAAGAAAAACTTTTTTTGTTCAATTGTTGTCAAAACAAAGAAGTAAAAAAATTAACAAGAAATACATTGTGTACGCCACTGTTAAGTATATAAATATCAACATGTTTCGGAAGCGAAGCTTCTCTCATCAGGATACACAGTATACTCAAAAATAATGGCAAGTAAATAATAAACAGAAAAAAATAATGTAAAAATAGACAAATTACAAACATAAAGAAGAATAATAAATATTTCGGGAAGTGACATTACTCCGAAGACGTGTGTTAAATTACTCGGTGTCAATCCGGATGCAGACTTTTCCCTAAAAAGTCAAGTAAACAGAACTGTAAGTACAGGGTTCTTTCAATTAAGGCAAATAAAAGCAGTACGGAGAAACCTGCCAACAGAGGCAACTAAACTGCTTGTCAATTCGTACGTTGTGTCACGTCTAGATTATTGCAACGGAATATATACGAGTCTCCCCAAATACCAAATTAACAAATTGCTATCAGTATTCAACGCTGCAGCAAGACTTATCACCGGCGTATCTAAATATTCTCACATTTCAGAGCATCTCAAAAATCTCCACTGGCTCAAATGTCCTGAAAGAATCCAGTTCAAGCTCTGCTGGATGGTATTTAAGTCACTTAACGGAATGGCTCCGGCTTACTTATCAGAACTGTGTATTCCCGAAAATACCAACTCACGGCAGTCCACCCTTAGGTCAGCAGCGTCATCAGCTATCGGCAGGTTGAAGGAACCAAAGCGCACAGCTAATACTAAGTTCGGTGATCGTGCTTTCGGAGTGTCAGGACCTAAAGCCTGGAATGAACTGCCGCATGACTTAAGAATTATCAAAGACTCAACAGAATTCAGAACTAAACTTAAAACACATCTTTTCAGACAATCCATAAATTAAAGAAATTCACCTGTAAATTGCTTAGCTAGGCCGGCCGGTTAGTACTTACCTAAAGTCATTAAATAAATAAAAATAAAAATATATATATAATTTAAAATTCACGCATCGGTGCGCAAATGCGTCCACAGCCCGCAACACTGTAAACAACCAAAGTGTAAAATAAAAAATAAAAATAAAAAACGTTAATATTTGTTAAAGATTCTTACGCTTTTAGGTAATTTTAAAGATATTTTCGAGTCCTAAAATTCATTTTATGAATACTTTCCAGTCCTAAAAATTAATACCAATAATTCAATAAATACGAACTCTTCTTGTGCCACCAATCATCTAATAAATGTAACATCAATAGAAAGGGAGAAACAAATAACCATGTAAAACTATCATCTCTATAATTAAATTTTTCTAAAACTGTGTTCATCTGAAGCGACCTGCCAGGTAAGTATGTTTTTCTGTATCTGTCTGTACATAATTAGTTAAGAAATATTTGTACAGCGCCCTTGAGGTGATTTCTCACAAAAACGGCGCTATACAAGTCATCCAACTATTATTATTATTATTATTAATTAGCAGTAAGTGATGAAAGTAGTTAATTAATTAATTAATAACGTATAAATATATATTTTTTAAATATACGTATATCCATTAGAAAATAATTAATGATAATTTCGTATTGGAAATAAGCAAAATAAAATAATTTTAGTTATTATTATTAAAATTTATATCAATATTATTCTAAATATAGGTATCTAACTGAAAATAAAATTAAGTGATGGCTATTTAAAAATAATTTCTAATAATATTTAATTGATCATAAAACACCTTTTCTAATTTCTAAAATTTCAAATGTATCTAATTGTAAACCAGTTATATTCGTATGTAAAAAATTTAAGCCTTTTTTTGTTTCCAAAGAATGTTTTGTTTCCAAGATACGGTTGGAAAATTCAGCAATTTTAATTTGTTGTATTTTATTATTATTTGTGTATACTTGCTATTATTTTAGTAGGTAAATTATTTATCCCGAAGAGGAGAGCTTTGCTCCTGAAACATGTAGATATTTACAAATTAAGTACAGTAGTTTTAAAAAAATATATTATTATTGCTTTAATAAATATGACTTGACAAGGGTGTTTTACACCAAAATTTTTAATTAATTTAATATTTTTCATCATTTGAAAGTTCTTCAAAAGATTGGCATTCGCTTTGTGGCGTCATTATTAATAAATGAAATAAAAATTATTTTGTTTTCATCTCTTTATTAATATACACATATCTACATCTTTCGAAAGCGATACCTTCATCGTCAGGAATATATAGTATTCTATAAAGCATCGCTTTCGAAACTTGTAGACATTTTAATATGAATAAAGTGGTGAATACAAAATATATTTGAATTTAATTATCAATAAAAAATAAGTGTTTCTCTTGATTTATTTGAGTGTCTATCCTCATTCTGCAGAACGCCGCTCAATTTAGTAGCATTTTAACCATCCGAAGTATCAGGAGCACATAAACCTCTGGTGATTAAGCATCATTCTCTGTTATGTGTGTTGTAGGCCGAGCGAGGAGGCATTTCCGTGGAGACGGAGCGAGCCGAGAGGACCGGATCCAGCCGGCTCACCGTGGCTTCAGTCGGCCTGGGAGACGCCGGGCGCTATACCTGCACGGGCCCGGCCATAGCTCCCGACACTGTCACCCTTCACGTTATAGAAGGTAATTCCGAATACCTCCTGCTTTATTATGCTGCCCGGGTTGTTATGTGAATTATTGCCTAAACTCTCTCCTGGCATTATTAAGTTGGACGGAAGGTTGTGTGATTAACGGTTTGCAGTCACGGAGGATGTAGGAGAAAGTTGTTGATGACGTTTTAATTGTTGGGACTAGATTATAATCTGCATATTAATAAAACAATTTCCACAATCTAAAAAAATCTCACATCTTCCAAGGCAACTATTAATCCCGGAATATGTACTGCCTATTATGTAAGTTTTGTTTTGTTTTTGCTTATGTTATTTTTCAAAAAAAAAAATTCTATTATTCCCACTTACTACAGGTGTTTCTGGAAGGGTTCGAAAGTACCTGGCTAGTCAGATATTGCCACTAAACATACCTAAAACTATTTCTAGCAAACATTTCAGTTCCGAATGATAATCTCTCACCTAGGTGATACTGCATGCTTAACTTGTCCAAAAATAAAATTTTGAGTACAGCCCATTTTAACTGTTAATTTTAGAATGTAGTAAACAGTAGTATTTTCAGATACTAACTAGCTGAAGTATTTACCCCTATCCCTACCCCTATACCTACCCCTACCCCGACTTCTACCCCTAACCCTACCCCCACCCTTACCCCTATCCCTACCCTACCTCTTCCCCTACCCTTACCCCTTTCCCTACCCTACCCTACCCCTTCCCCTAACTTTACCCCTATCCCTACCCCTACCTCTTCCCCTACCTCTACCCCTATCCCTACCCCTGTCCCCTAACTTTACCCCTATCCCTACCCCTACCTCTACCCCCACCCCTACCCCTTTTTCTATATTTTCTTTTTATTTTAAACATTAAGTGCGCAAAATTTAATCAAGCTGGGAATAAAACTGTAGATTTGTATACAAAACAAATCTGGGACACTGACAGTAATATCTTTTTTTTATAAATTTAGCTAAACTCAAATAACATTTTCCCAGAAGTATGTCGGGAACGAGGTCTGACATTATTATTCAAATTGAACACCAACTGCGAGTTTCCTCTGAATAACTTCTCCGTGCTTTGCAAATCTGTAATTTGATTACGGGTTTTCAATTACCTGAATTGCTTCTTAAAACTCTGAATAAAACATCTGAGACTAAAACAAAATAAATAAGTCGACTTGCAAAGAAAACAAAGATCGAAAACACCTCAGGAATACCTTAACATTATCAGGATAACATAAGAAGTGGGGGAGGTCGAGGCAGGTAGCGACTAGCGACGGCTTTGTCCGGGCCACGTGCGAAGCAAACTACTTTGTTTTAAACAGGTTAAAAAGCAAAGGTTTGGCTTTCCTAAGTCCTTAATAAAGTGCCCATTTAATTAGGGAAAGCTGATTTCGTAAAGCCTTACGGCTTTGCCCACGCAAATAAATGGAGGATTTGATTTCTTTTTAAATATTATCAAAACGGCCGATGCTATCGCATTAATTAATTCCATCATTAGCTCGGAATATTGTCGGTATGATAAAAAAAAACACTAAACTTGCAGTCTATTTTAAAAAAGATTTACACAATTAAATTTTAATATTATTACCACTTTTTAAAGCATTTAATTAAGTTAATAGCTAGATTCAAAATAATGTGCTCTATTCTAGCAAATTTTTTTTCTAATGCGAATACCGCATAACAGTTCAAACTGAGGTTGAAAATAGTGGGGAAGGGAAGAAAATGGCAATAGAACGGTTGGGAATTATCTAGCTATTCAGATCTGGTCACCAAACATGGCTAAAACCATTTCAAGCAGCGTTTCGAATCTTAATACTCGTTTTTCATCAGGACGATACTGGAGGCATCCTCCACTCTTGTCTACGAGTATACAATAATATTTATTTAATAATATTATTTATTTATTTAACTGAAACAAACATTATTTCACATCAACATTTAACTGCCCAACTAGGAACAAATCCCGTTTTTAAGACAGTCAAATTGGCAAGTTTAGTTCATATTAAGTGCCATTATACAAAAGTAGAAGGGAGAAAAGCTAGTATTGACATAGTATGGTAATATAATACATCTAGAAAAAAGTGTAATAACTTAGATTAAAGAGATTATGTATATTTGTTTGATAAGTATTGGTCGGTGCTATGAGGAAAAATGCTTTTAAAATTGAGTAGATACTAAAAAAATATTATATTATTGAGCAATACTGATAAGATTTAATAACGCATTACTCAGCTTTATGAGCCGACTACGAAACTCGGGGATGCAGCCCGAAGAGGATGCAGCGAATAATAATAAACATATTAAATATATTTTATTCACTAATTACAGAAAGTAACTTTAGTAAATTGTCTATAACCAAATTTCTGTCCTTTTTTCTTTCCTTGTTTATAGTTTTTAATCCAGTTAAGATCTTTTTCCAAAGAGCACAAATAATATAACATAAATTCAGTCAAGTAAATCAAACCTTGAGATGGTAATAGTAATAAGGTCAAAGTGCCGCAGTACTAGTTAGATAGAAAAGATGAAGGGTATTATAGAATTCCTATATATATATATATATATATATACGCTGATTGTCTCCGATTTAAAGTTAAAAACTAATCTATTATAATGGGTAGCCAGAATTAATTCGCAAATTTGTCATCCTTGACAAATTAATTTCGCCTCATCCTGGATAAATATTTTTAAAGCGTTATTTCATCCAGATAAAGCATTAGGCGGAGAAACAAGACGTAAAGGATGCCTTAATTAATACAATTTATAGCGTGTTCCAGGTACATAGTCGCCCATTGTGCTATAAGATTTATGCGCAACTTTTGTGACGTCAACCTGGCTTGGGCGAAACGATACAAAATGCTAACAAGTGCCGCGGCAAAGGTTGGCGCTATTGCGTGCCTTCAAGAAGGCGCTTTATGTTGTTTGTTAACAAAGAAACAAAAATAGATGAAGTACAATTCAATATTTCCAACTTTTTTTAGCGAGTTCTGACTTATATTTATTACCGAAGAGTGACGATACTCACAATTGGCACGGTGCGAGATCACGATAACTTAGAGTCGAAATGTTGCTAAAATGGCTTTAGATGTACATATCGACGCTCCCAACGAATAATTTCGGATGTGCAAATGGTATCTTCGTAATAGAACTGTTTAAAGTTTCGTTTCTTTGTACTTAGAGTTTCACCTCTACATCTTTATTATTTTTGACACAAAGAAATATATTGTTCTTTTTGATACTTTGCATAAACCCTTATTTATTTCACTGGAAAAACATATTATTGCAACTACTACAGCTCTTATGCAAAGTTAACAATTTACACATCCGACATTGTTCGTTGGAACCGTCGATTTGTATAGTGGAAGTTAGTTCTGAATAGCGCTAGGTACTTCCGAACCGTCTTAATATTCATTTCCTCGCTTATCCCACATCCCTCGGTTACACAAATTCCATAAAAATCGGGTTGCAATGATCTCACTGGAATCAGCAAGTTGTGATTCTTGCGAAGCATTGCATTAACACAATGATTTATCGTTTCACTTTAAAATTTCCTATGAACATGAGATATTTCGGTAGGTACTCTCTGTAGGCTTCGATCTCGATCATTCTCGAAGCTCATTATTGATTTGAAAATATACATATTCTTGATAGCGTCGTATAATATTAATAATAATAATTGGATGATTTGTATTACGCCGGTTTTGTTAAAAATCACCTCAAGGATGCTGTACAAATATTACTTCCTTGTTCTCTATCTAATTTTGTACAAACAGATACAGAAAAACATACTTACCTGGCAGGTCGCTTCAGATGAACATTTTTATTAGAAAATTTAAGCTTAGAGGAGATATGAATTTTACAGTTGGTATTTTATCCTCCTTTTCTATTGATGTCACATTCCAATCCAAGTACACCATCATTACTGCTACGGCTGCATAGATGGAGTCTCCAATGATGGCCCTTTGGATCAAATATCCACCATAAAATCTCTTAGTGAATGAACTTATTTTGCATATTTTACCAAGTAATCTTTTTTTACATATGTATTTTTTCCGGTTATTTTACGTAGCAATTGTTATTTATTTGTTTGTATTATTATCCCTTCTGGAACGTGTTGCGTTGCACTACCCCTGCATACCTGCTGGAATAAAGAAATATTATTTTTATTATTTATTAGAAGTTTGGTGGCAAAAGAAGAGTTGGTATTTATTTTAAATATTTATAATATATATGTCCACAATCTTTCATTGACATGACCCAAAAGCAATTGTTTTTAGCTAAAAGATATTGGCTCAGTTTTTATTTGCTTTTGGCTACCGTTTGCGTCATTCGTAATTAAATATTTTTACATAACTTCACACAAAGATACTTTCACGCGTACGGATGAAATGTAGGTGGGTATAACATAGCTACAAGCTGTGTGATAGAGTAGGTATAGGCCTGACATTGTAACAACAATAATTATTCCTTCCGTTTCATGGTAATTTATAATGTCTGTTTGGCGCGCAAATCAGCGCCCCCTGTCGGACATTTTGAAACCTTTCCTAAGGCATTATTTATTTAAGCCACTTTCCTCTACCACTCCATGGGAAAGTTAGGGGAATAAACAGTGAAACTATGACGTGACTTGCCAAGTTTGTTTTCCGTTTCAGGAGCTGTGTGTTTTGGTTTCTCTCCCCGGTGAATAATGCCTTTACATCACTTAACTCCTTTTTTGTTCTATTCATTTACGGAAATTCATTATTTGATCAATGTGATTTATATCTTGTTTCTTTTATTTTTAAGGGGTAGTTATGTTCTTATTCTAATAAATTAATTAAATTAGGGAGGTATTCCCCGCCAGCTACACTGTAACTTTACAGATTTTACTATTTGTAATATTTGTTCATTGTTTGGCAACTTCTCTGCCGTTTGTCAAAATATTTCAAACTTCGATAATGGAATATGAAGTTTTGCATTTCTACCGAATTGGCATATTTTTATTTCATTTTTAATTTATGTATTATAATAAAAAATATATATAATGTTTTATAATAACTAATGATAATTGAAAATATTTAAACAATTAAAAATAATTAAAATTTGTACAAGTGGTCCTAATCTCGGGTGCGCGAGTAAATTTACTTAATTTATGATATTTTATAATTATTTCATTTCAAATAATATATAGTATATTTGCGCACATTCCAGAGTGGAAAATACTGTCAGTATCGCCTTGGTGAAAGACCAATATTCAGAATTGTAACGCTGTTTGAAATGGCTTTAGCCGTGTTTGGTAATCAGATCTGCATAGCCAGGTATTTCTCGCCGTCTGCTTCCCCTCTCTACCACCTCCAGTCTCACAATATCCCCTGATTGGGGATGTCATGGTCTCACTGGCTCCAGACGTTTGGGAGCAGTTGGGACTCTTATGCGGTATAAACATTAGAATTTTTTTTTTTTTACGTCTTCTCAAGTCAATATTAGATATATCCCAGCTAGGCAGATTACCTGTTCTAATGAACCAAATGCTCCAGTTATGCGTGGTGTAATATTTGGTAAATATTGTTTTTCTTATAATATGGATAATATAAATGTGAATGAAGATTGTTAAACATGTTTATATTTTTAAAACTGATAATTCATGGTGGAATTCCATTCAGACTGGTCTGAAGATGGCATTAAAAAGCTGAAACCGGTTACGGTAAAAAATGAAATAAAAGTGGAAATAAGTTTTACATGTGTTTTTTTATATTATGTTAAACATGTACTTCAATTTTAAAGTATGATTTAATAATTCCAAATTTAATAAAGGTTCTCCTATTGATGTGGTCACGACAAATATAACACTCCATTCACAGTAACACCTCTTCAAACCTACCTTACACTCCACATTATAAAACACCATACAAAGTACCTTCATCATATAAAAAACATATTACGTAAAATGGTACTGTGTAATATATAGATATAAATAAATAAATAAATAATGTTATCTAGTGTTAACCACTCATTGTCTAAGTAGTATTCACATCACAGTTCCTAATAGACGCCGTTTAAGGAGTCATAAAATGTTTTATCTTTATTATTATTTATTATTATTATCATATTATAAAATATATACATCGAAATAATTTTAACAATAACAAAAAAAGAGTGGTCATGCAAAGCTATCAAAAGTAGCTTGTCTGAATGTTCTGCCATTTTTTGTAAATTCAATAAACATAATACTATTTAAAAACTCGTGGAACTGCACAAGTTTCGAAAGCATTGAGGTGCAGCTACTTCCTTTACCATGCTTTCCACTAGTTCTTCCCTGGATTATCAGTTGGGTAAATTTTGTATCTCAAATTCAAATAAAACACTTGGTTGTAATGTCATCGTTGGGCGAGTACATTTAAAAAAAAAATGTGTTCCTCTGTTTGTGTACAAAGCACCCGCAGTGAAAGAAATGAACTTTGAAGTCACATCTCACTGTAAGATACGGGAAAATAAAAATATAGGGCGTCACCCTAGAAAAAATGCCGTTGTTAGATACATTTGAATATAATGCACATTTTTTCCACGCTTATAAATTTAGTTTTAGGATCTCACATGTACACAGCAGTACTGTGGAAATTTGAATTTTTACTTATTTAAAAATAATATTACCTATTTCAATCCAATGTCTCGATTGTGTAGATTGTACAATGTAATGTGACGATGTACACATCTTTATAAACAGCCTCGCATATTTTAAAAAGCAATTTAGCCATCTTCTTCTTCACGTCATGGAATATAGTGTTGTTATTCGCAATACTCTAACTTGCTTCATTATATTCTTCTCTTTTTATATCTTATATTATGCTTTATGTTATCTTTCCCTTATTTCTTTTCATCATTTAGCATCTCTAGCAAGTGCTAACTAATTCAAAAACTGTGCATCCTGTGAACATTCCTAACTGATTCATTATTACTTACGCGCTTCCCAATGCTAATTTTGATTTAATATGATCATGCAAATACTCGACAAATGTTCCAAAATAATAATAAATAAATAATTAGTATTCATTAATTTGAATTAGTGTGGCAGTTTAGCGTTCAAGCAAATCGTCTAAAAATAGGTACCGACTTAAGATTTTTCATTGTTATGACCATGACGGAGTTTTTGTTTTATTTAATACAAAGTTTTATGGCTGATGATGAATATTAAAATGAAAAAGGAGTAGTTCGAATGTAATATATGACGGTTGTACATATCGCTAACTTATATAACATCCTACATACGCAAAATCATTACATATCATGATCGTAATTTGTCCTGACGATTTGATGACCTACAAATAATATCGTATGAAAAATGTTCATTATGATAATTAATTCCCCATCAAGCAGTAACAAAAGTCAACCCTTCTGTTCAGATGCTCCTAATGTACGCTGTTCTGAAAATAATGAGAAATATTTGCATTATTTTCTGCTAAATAATGACACTTTGCATTGGTAATGTAATTTAAGCAATATCATTTAGTAAAACCAGCCGTTTGTAATTTGTTCAAATAATAATGAGCGAAAATGTTAAAACCGTTATTGAATAATTAAAAAAGTTGCATACAAAAGTTTATCCAGGTCGAATGGAAAAGTTGGCTTTATGAATGCATAATTATTAACTAGGTAACGAAATTAGCTGATGCAAAAGTCTATTTTTTTGTCAAATTTTATTTCAAACTAACTTGTTTTTATGTATTTCTCGTCCATTTTCAGGGTATTGTGTCTAAAAAATGTTTCATATTTTTGACCGACTTCTGAGTTCGGTATGAATGCGTAGTGGTAACGAAGTCGATGGTAATGCAAAAGTGTTGAATTATAAAAGTATTTCCCGTTCGTTTCATGTGCTCCTGATACTTTTTCACGTAACGAAATATTGTTGCACTTGATTCAACCGACTCAATTTTCTGTGCTCCTGATATCGGAGTGGGTGGAATCTAGGGCGTGTTTGAATGGAACACACCAAATAATAATTTACTCGGTAACCTACCTGTGTACGTTTTTATGCACTCCTGGAACTTTTTCATACTTATGCTGCACAAATATTATTTGATAAGTTTACCGCGACTTTCATTTATCTATTTTTATTTTTATTTTTTTATGATAATAATATTTTCGTCATTTCAGGAGAACACACGGAAGCAATGCAGAGAGACGAAGCGAGTCGTTCATCAGATGCTTCCTACGGACCCTTTAAATTTTCTGCGATCCTGATCTTCTCTTGGAAGATATCCTATGCATTCGTACAGAATTCCTTGCTATTTTCAATAATAAGCTTGTGTAATTTCCACATGTACAATTTGAGATGAGATTTCTTTAAAATGACAAAATAAATTGCTTAGGTTTATCGATCAATCATTATGCCCTGTACATTTCCAATTATATTTTGTAGCCTATTTTCACCGTACACAATACATTTATTTATTTACATTACATTACAGACAAGGTGTTAATTTTATATTTTATGTTTAAGCTAGTTTATATGTGAAATATACCTCATTATGTTAAGCCTCAGTAATAATATTATGATTGTAAATATTAAATCAGTTCATTGATTGTTTGTGTAAATTATTTTTTCACTGCCGCATATATATCAAATAATAATTATGTTCATTTTGAAAACAAGAATAAAGATTATTTTAAATAAATTGTTATTATTTTGTTACCTTTTCCAAATTTACAGATCCATACGAAGGTGTTAGGTGCCATGTTAGGTCATCAGTGCATTTAATAAAAAATACAATGAAAGTGTTATTTTTAAAGATATATTTAAAAAATATACATGTAATTTATTATCTTTACTAATTCATTGGGGCGAGTTTGCTCTACAGTTTACATAGTGATAAACCACATAGACCCGCAATATTTATAAAATTTAAATAAACTGTTATGATTTGTTACCTTTTCCAACTTTGCAGATTCATACGAAACCAGCAGTTCTCTCTAGGTCATCAGTCTATTTAATGTAAAAATTTTAAAGTACTATTTAAAAATATATGAATCTATTATTATCTTAACTGATTCATTGCGGCAAGTTAGCTCCACTATTTACATAGTGATAAACCGCATGGACCCGCAATATTTAACGACGTTATTGAAGTCCTATTTATCCCAGATAACGTATAACCAGACAATGGTATAAAAGCTTTAATTCGAACGTTGGACTGCAATTTATAGTCCAACGACTATGTAAACATTTCTGTTTATAGTGGAAACATTTGGACCACCGAATTTATCGTCTTTTGTTTTAATACAATTTTGAAAACGCTCGTAAATTTTTCCTGTTCGAAATATAAAGTTTCCTGTGTGAGTCAATTTATTGTGTTGCTGAAAATTCAGCGTACCTATTTGTTTTTCCCCGAAGTCCATTCTGCAAACACGACACTCTGATCCTCTAAAGTGCAATCTGATGTTAATCGATAAATGGGTAAGTGCAGTCAAGAGTCAAGTTAATTTCTGCATCGTAGGGTTTAAAAAAATGTTTAAACTCCGCAGAAAAATTAAACTTTATAGAATATAAGAACTGTGAAATAATATTGTAACCACTTTGTTTTACGAAGTAGACGTGGAAATAATACATTATATTTTTAAGAGAGAGTTTTTAGTTTTGCAGCAAGAGAGAGAATCCATCTATCCATGATCAGCTTCTTGGCTATGGAAATTTACACCTTCTTCGTAGAATTTATGAGAAAACAGTGAAGATAGTACATTGTTTTTGATTTTTTAATTAAGCAGTCCGCTTATGTGCTGTATGCGAGGTAGTGCAGGGAATAACCATAAAATTAAAAAAAAATTGTATTGATTTGTGAGATATAAAGAAATATGGAAAGCAAGTAAGAGGTAAAGAGGATGCATTACAAGAATATTTTATGATATTCCGAAATGATTCAAGGTTGCGTTAAGTTAAGTAAATATGTTTGATAAAAGTAAAAAACATGAATCTTCAAAAATTCATTATGGATTAGTCCTAAAAGCATGCCTTAGAGGCTTAAGCGGATAATAGGACTTGTAACCCCCTCAAATTGGGTAAAATATTTCGTGTTTTGCTTTATAATAATAATAGTAATGTTTTATTATATTCTTTTTTTTAATAACAAAATAACAAATAATAATATCCTCACAGGGATTTCCCGTGCTGAGAATTTCATTTACAAAATATGAAATTACATTATATTAAATTAATGTGCTTGTAGAAAAAAAATTAATAATTGTGAGGTGATGTGTTTTAATTGCAGAGTGGTTTCGGTGTTATTCTGTGGTGTTAATATGTTATCTATTTCAGATCTCCTTATGTAACGTATCCAATATTTTAATTGATTTTCAATTGTATTATGGTTGTTGTGATTTTTAAAGGATAATGGGATTTATTTGTAGAGTTTATTTCCATGGTATATGAAGTTTCTTTGTCCAAATATTGTGTTTGTGGTTCCCTGTTGCATGTATCGAAAAGTTCGCTTAAAAAAACAACAGCTTTATTTTATTCAATTTATTTATCATTGTTGAAATATTTACAAAATATAAACCGTACCCCCGCGGGGGAATATAATAGGAATGATTCACAACTAATTATTTATTGTAAAAATAAATATAATTACAATAAAAGGAAATGTATGTTGAAATAACAAAGGAAAATTGTTATTACGTTGTGTTTAAATCTTCGTCCATATTATAGCAATGAGAATATTCATTTCATAGTAAAAACAGTACAATATTTTTTTCAAAATTAGTTTCAAATAACATAAGTAGCATCTAAAATGAACCATTGTTTTATACCTTTAAAAAAATTAGACACAAATTTGTTTATTGCGTCCAATTAATATTTCGTTACATAGTTCTTTAAAATTATTTATGATGAGCTCCTACTCTACGATGTATGATACAAAATCTTTTATTTTTACCAATTTACAAATATCAATTAAATAAACTATTTTGCACAACTCTTTATCGTAACGCAAATTGAATAACCCCCCTACTTTAACATGATGACGGCCTCCGTGATCGAGGGGTAAGGCTCTCGACTACGAATCCGAAAGTCGCGCGTTCAAATCCCGGCGTACGCAAGGAAATGGTATTTAATTAATTTATATTGTTTCACAATTAATTAATTAAAAATAATATAAAGTATATTTGCGCACGTCACAGAGTGGAATATACTGTCAGTATCGCCTTGGTGAAAGACCAATATTGAGAATTGAAACGCTGTTTGAAATGGCTTTAGCCGTGTTTGATAACCAGATCTGAATAGCCACATATTTCCCCACCTTCCTGTTCCCTTTCTTCTTCCCCTCCCCACTACCTCCAGTCTCGCAACATTCCCCGATTGGGGACGCCATAGTCTTATTAGATCCAGACAGTTGGGACTCATATGCGGTATTCACATTGAAATATATATATTAATTATCGGTGAAAATAAGGAAATAATCAAAAGCCTGAAGATTTTTGATAAACGGGAATAACGTATATTTTGTGACAGTTATTTTAATCACATAGTTTTGTATTTACAATTTGAATATTACGTGAATTATCTAAACACTAAAGTATCTTATCGAACTAAAGAAATGAGCGTTTCTCAAGGTTTCTCATTACCAGTTTAAATATTATTATTTACACATTAAAATTACGTTAGTATCATAGTGTATACTCATGATTGTTTTCATAAAATTAACAAACACGATTTTTTTTAAATCACAAACCATAAATTTCGTTTGTTTCAAACAACCCGGTAAGTTTAATAAAGTTTTAAAACATTCGCTACCTATCTTTTTTGATTTCTAAAATTTGCACCCGCTAGTTTGGAAAAATCGGCAAAACATTTCGAAATTATTTATACCAAAGATTTCGATGATGTGTCTTATTTTTAGGTGATTAATATTTTCGTGATTTCTCTACTTCATTAATTAATTGATTCTAATAATAAATTGATTTAACTTCTATTATAATATATACATAATAGATGCCTTATTTTAACAGTACAAATATTGATTTTGATTATTTAAAAAGACCGTTTACCCATTGACTACGTAATTTATACAGTTTATGAATAATAGTAGTTTTAAAAACATATATACAAACTTCAACAAATTTATATATTTCTAATAAAATACATAAATGCGTGAATTTACATAAAACGAACAATTCCATATCAATTCAATCGTTTTCTTTGCAGGTTGTCATGGTTACGATAATATTGTAAATTACAACAAAATATCAATTACAATGGAATGCATTGCATTATATTACATATCATAAAATGATAATAAATAAAGTGTAATTTGTAACAAACATTGAATTAAAATAATCACATTTAATAATCATACTTGCTTCAAAATAACACTTTCAATATTATAAAACTTCACTTTTCAGTGTCTTTTACGATCTTCGTTATATTATCGGTTATACATTGTACAGGGTGTTTCAGAAGAAGTAACTAGTTAATTTAGATTAGGTAATAGGTTGCTCGCTTCGGATGATCATCTGCCCATGAGGACTGAGGATAGAACGTATGTTAGCAGCGCTACGGCCACCGGTGGGAGGATGTTGGTGGCTGCTCTGTTGCTGGTCTGCATTGCCGCTGGGTGCTCACCTGTGATAACAAAAGAAAAAGAAGAATTAATATAAAAAGTAGAGAATGGGTTTCAAACATCACTAGTCTTTTAAAAAGCTCATCTTCATCAAATCACATAAAACAATTAAATTAAACTCATAAACTTCATAAGTGTGTTGTTTTATCATGGAACCAAAAATTATATAGTAATTAATAAAAAATATATATATATTAAGAAGTGCTTCCAGAACTCGACAAGATAGGACTATGGAATTCTCAATAGGGGTATGTTGTGAGGCTGTAGAAAATGGAAATAGAATTGTCTCTCAATTGGGATGGGGAAGAAGAAGGTTGGGAAGTAACTAGCTAAATAGATCTGGTTACCAAATATGTCTAAAGCTATTTAAAGGTACGTTTCGATTCCGGAAGGTGATCTTTAACTAGGGCGGCACTGAAAGTATCGACTTCTTAATTAATACACAATGAAAATAATCCAACGAAATTGAGGACAGTTCGTTAAATATATTTTTTGAAATGTAAACATATTTTATTATAAAATATACAAAATTGCAGCAAATTATTTTAATAATTAATTAGTTAAGAATTATTTGGTCCTGGCTAATGCGAGATACTCATATGTTTTTAGAGAATCGAACATGTCTACAAATTGAATTAATTTAAGCAGGTAAACATATTTATTTATAACTACATATAAATTATTGTACAACACGTGCAATAACCAAGCCGAGAGCTGGCATTGCACCACAAATGCAATATCGAGCCGGGATTGCATCACAAATGAAATACCGAGCTTAGATTTCACAACACGTGCAATACTAGCGTACGCACAGCGGTATGTGCTCTCTTTTCACTTCAACCGCAGAATCGACAACATGTCCTCCCTTGAATACCTCGACCTGCCGCTAACAGACGAGAACACTCTTCTACATCCAACAACCGCTGACATCACCACCCGCTACCTCAGCTACCAACCATACTGACTGGTGCTCGAAGTGATAATATCTCCATTCGGAAACTACCAAACGTATTTTTCAAGGAGATACGCAAATCACCAGTCGAGCGTCCCCGTGTGTCGGTGCCTAAATATTTAAACTGTATTTCTTGTGCGGGTCCTTCACGTCCGGTACAATAATGATTAAATTAAGAGGAAATAAACCACTTCCCGTTCTAAAAATGTTCGTCCATTGGTATTCACTGACAAATTAGTAATTATTCCATCTAGTCGAAAACCTTTATTTGCCCTTTCTGGTATTTTGACATATTTAAATATATATCATTATTAGGTCGTTCTCATTAAATCTCGTTCTTGACTGCACACTGTCTGAGACCGCACCGAAGATTAAGATATCTCATTTTTGAAAATATTTATGGAATAATTGAGTGTACCTACTGCGTTGAGACAGTTGGGTATATAGGTTACGAAGTTATAATGTAAGTAAATATATTTTATGTATTTTATATTTCTTTTTTTGAAACTGACAATTCGTGGTAGATTTCCATTATAATAATTTACTAAAAATGATACTCTCCTGAAGAGTCGTATTCAGTGGCAGACCTCGGATGTGAAAAACAAGCACCTTGTTGTAGAACATATTATTAAATAGTCTGGGTTCTCTCTCCCTCGGAAGATGTGGACCTCATTAAACCGCACCCGGTGCAGTCACAGCTGTTGTGTGTGTGTGATACATAAATGGGTCCTTAAGGTTTCCTAACTTTCTAAATGTAGACATATTCAAATAACATTATCAAAGATTGTCTCCTTCATCAGTTTTCTTATAGTACCACCTGTGCTGGACCAAGTGACTCCCGATGCCGTCGACTGGCTGAATAACTTCATCCTACTATAACCCCACCAACTGTTATCCACCACGCGGAGAAGATGAAGACTAAAAAGGATTTATTTCCTAGAGCATAGTAAATTAATGATTATTTAACTTAATACACAGTAAATAAATAAATAAAACCATTGTAAATATGCCTTAATAACCAATACTTGGCAATTCAATTGTGAAATACGACAGAGCAACTAAGATGGGAAACTTAATAGTAAACTCACAATAAATTCAGCCGACCTTTTAATATGTAAATGCATTTAACGTAACATCCAAAATATCTGTGCTAAGATTGTTTTAATAAAATATTTCAAAAGTAAAAAAAAAAACAGAAGAAACCTAATTTTCACCACACAAGAGCGAATCAAAATGACATTATGAACATTCCTAAATTTAAAACTGCTTTTGGACAAAGGAAATATAAATATCTCTCCACTAAGCTATATAATTCACTTCACCGGCCATAAAAAAATTAGAAAAGGCAAATGATTTCAAAAATCAAATCAAATCAAAGTCTTGCTCAAAGAAATCAAAGAGAAGTTTTTCAGCATCTTGAGAAGAACTTCATGGGAGCTTAAAAACAAACTTTTTTTTATATAAAACCTAGTCTGCCTCAGCACAGAAACCCCCCAGTGAGGAGGACTAAGAAAAACATTACAAATTATCTCATTAGCTTATAAAAAAATGTTAACTAAATGAAAAAAATATACATATAATATACCTTGTTAAAAACACGATATAAGTTATTTTTGATATTTGTTTTAAAACCATAGAGGTAGATTATGATATTAATAGAAACAAAATAGCTTTACCATATGTAAAATTAGGATATAGAAATACTGATTAATAAAAATTATATAATATCATAGTTTCCCACCGCTGATATGCAAAATTGTATTTATACCGTAGTTTAAGAAAAAAATGTACCAGTGTGAAGATGGCCGAGATAGGCTGATACCAGTCAGGTCAAAAATAAAAAAAGTTTTAAAATTGTTTTAATAAATCGTTATTATACATTTAATTATAAGCCTAACTACAATAAATGAATCCACTTCGCATTTTCAACAATAATTTTTTTTCTTCTATTTGTTTTAATAACTTATTGAAGCATACAAACCTCATTGTAATATTTAATCATTGGCTAAGATAATATTATTAGTCGCATCTGGGAATCGAATCCAGGACCTCTGTCTAAATAAACTTTATTTGATTAAATTGTTTTAACTTTTATTTAACACAATTTGTTCATTTAAAATAATATGTAGGATATTTATTTTAAATGAATGAATGTAACGTTGTAGAATAATAGATACTTTTAGTATCGCTACGTTGAAAGACCACCATTCAGAATCGGGACGTTGCTTGAAATGGCTTTAATCGTGTTTGGTGACAAGATCTGAATAGCCAGGAACCTTACCACCTTAATTCTTCCTCATCTCTTTACCTTCCTCAACACCTTCAGTCTGACAAGATACCCCATTTGGAGATGCCATAGTCTCACTGTGACTGTTGTGTGGTACTACATAAAAAAAATGTTTTGTGTATAGGTTCTAATACTGAGGTGGTCACGACACATTTAACACTCCATTCACGGAATCACCTCTTCAAACCTACCTCCACTCCACGTTATAAAACACCATTCAAAGCACCTTTATTATACTTAAAAAAGGTGTTAGTAAAATGGTACTGTATAATATAAAGATAATTAAATATAATAAAATAAAATATATAGACGCAGTCTGTCATCGACAAAAAAATAAAAGTGGTTTTTAAATATCAGTATCGACTGTACTATTCTTCTGTCACTGATTAATTTAAAATATCTTTGACATTTAACTGCCCTACGGCACTATTCTGTACGCATAGTTACAGAAAAAAACAAAATAAAATAAAACATAACAAACAAACCGTGCAAATTAGAGGCAAGACTAAATTTTAAGAACTACCTGTTTTGATTCCAATGTGTTTTTGAGGTCGACAAATAAGTTAGTGAGATTAGTTAAGTGAAAACAGCTCATATTCTTCTCCTAGAATATCATTTTTAAAAGAATTTCAACCGTTACGATCATAAGAAATTGAATTTTACTGAAATATTATTTTCTCTTCAAACGAAATAGATAAAATGAAACTCCTTTAATGCCCGGCTCCCGAATATATTAATCAAATTATTTATCAGGCTTTGGTTCCTCGCCGGCCCGCGACGAACAAAATCTCTTTTACGATTGGCGTTTACGTAAAATACGCACCGGGCACGAATAATATAAATGACCTGAAAAGGACGCGATAAGAGTAAAGCGTGAAATATTAATAGCGGTAATTTGTAACCACCCAGTCGCGTCCCGTTCTGCCTGCGGCGCGATTAATCAGGGGCTCACTTCAAAAATGTTTGTTAATGAATGCAACGCGCAGTTTGAGCACCGCTGAACATCGCTTAAGTCATATTATTGATGTGTCCGTGGCAAGGACAGGGCTTTTGGCTACGAGCCCAGGGTTCTAAACAGTGGACGCTTTGGATTTTTCTTATTCTGGAAGGTTAAGATTGAAAAAAATAGTGAAATACATTTTTCTTTAAAAATTGGAAAAGCTGCTACCTGATGGGTCAAACTATTCTGAAGACCTGTATGTTCTACGAAACCAGATGACGCAGGTTCAAATCCTGGCGGGTGCAATTGCTTTAGTAATATTATTAAGGTTATTTCACATTAATTAATAAAAAAATATATGGAATTTTTGTGATACATTTCAGAGTGTTAGATCCTCTTAGTATCGCGCTGGCGGACATGTGGGAGCGTTTGGGGAGTTGGAACTCTTGTGAGGGATTCACATAAAAAAAATACAGGCTTAAAACGCCCTTAAGGTGATTTTTCACAAAAACGGTGCTATACAAATCATCCAATAATTATTATTACTTAACTAACTAAACTATCACGCCGTTTACTCTCAGGGGTAGGCAGAAAGGACGGACCACCAAACAACTCGATCCTGGGAAACACTTCTTGCTTCATTCACATTCATACATCGTCTCATACATTATCTTCTATTATTCCGACTTCTGACATGAACCGACTCAAGTATTTGATTCACTTGATCGTGCCATGTCTTCCTCAGGCATCCCTGGCTTCTTCTTCTATTCACATTCGCGTCATATATTCTTCTTACACTCTTTTCTTCGTTCAATCGCTCTACATGCCCAAACCATAATTTTACATAATAAAAATGGTCAGCACCCAAAAAATACATCCTTTGCAGGTTGTTAACTCTAGAAATACTACGAACGATTTATCTATAAGTGCTACACGGGTAGTTAGGAAAATATGTAAGGTTCCCAAAGACAATAATCCTCAAAATGTAATATTTTAAATTGTATATGTATTAAGTAGGTACTGGAATTATAAGTAAAATGT
This sequence comes from Halesus radiatus, assembly GCA_022606495.2. NCBI lineage: Eukaryota > Metazoa > Arthropoda > Insecta > Trichoptera > Limnephilidae > Halesus > Halesus radiatus. Next base: position 47,722 of record JAHDVE020003101.1, on the reverse strand, counting down.
TCAAAATTACTTTCTCTGGTTTTTAAAGTACAGCTATTTTCACATATTTCTGGGTGTATTTCATATAATTTATAGGTAATAGATTAAAAATTATTGGCTTTAGAAACCTTATTCATTTTTCTAACTACCCGTATAGAATTTATAGATAAACCATTTGTATTACTTGATTTGGCAATCTGAAAAGTGATGTTTAGGGCTATATCAGAGTGCTGGCAATATTGATTCGCTTTACTTGTAAGGAATAATTTTATCAAACACGTGGATGTAAAAGGGAAAATACATATAAAATACCGAAGTGAACTGAAACTGGAAAATTTGCCCCTAAAGTCTAAGGAGAAATCTACGCCTTCGTAGTTTTCCATATATTACCTTATTATATTGTAATAAAATATTTTACAAATGAACTCATCATAATATACCAGGTTACTTTTATAGATCATGTAACCATAGTATAAAACTGACATAAAACTCATTTAGCGAACAGGACGGAGATCACAACGGAAAAAATACAGAAATAACCTATAGACATGACATAAAAATAATGGTAGATTTAACAAAGCAAAAAAAAATTATTTCGTCTTCCAGAAGGTAATAAATCTACTCAAAAGTATATTAAAATATGTTTTTAAAGTCGTTCCGTCCACAATAAAACAAAATACCACGCCACAAACGTGCAATATTAGATTGAACTAATGGCGCTGATTCCTGAAATAAATTCTATTATACATACAAACTATAGATTTTGTTGTAATAATTAAAACAGTCGGAAGACGCCCCTTGTAAGGTGAAACCGGTTCGATCAAAAAATAAACAAGTGGAAAAAAGTAATAAAGATTGATTTCGGACATTTTCTTTCTTACCGCCCTGGTATTTATTTATTAAACTAGGTTTTTATAGGTTATTTACACGTGAGTGAGAACAATCTAATTATAAAAACTTTAGGAAGATATGATTATTTTTGCAACCTTTAATAGATGGTGGAATTCCATTATAATGATTAAATAAAATACACTTTTTTTAAATCTAATCCACTTTTATCTATACTGTGACCGGTTTTACCTTCAGACTGGTACATTTAATTCTTACACTATGGGTTATGTACAATTTTGGGTATCAGGGGTAACAAACCATAATTTTACTTCGGGAATTTTATCACTGGCTGCAAAATAAATATGTAATTATCTAATCTGAAATCCATATCGATGTACATGCACTTAAAAATTCTAGGATCAGTATATTTCATAGTATTAGTACATTAAATAACCAGTAATAGGCAATAACAATATAATGTTAGTTATTAACAAAGTGCAAAGTACTTACAAATTCCACGGAACCGTGAAATTAAAGTTTTTTTTTTAAATAGCTAAATGTACATAATTATTTACCAGAAGTGCATACTAAACTAAGTTAATATGAAACCATTGTAAATATATCATAATGCTGGTAGTAACCCAATTACTGAAAATCCTGTAGTTAACCTTGATATTACAATCTTAGAATAAACACATTATCGATCACAGTATTCACCAACATTTTATTATATTAATTACATAAAATCATCTTTACAATAAAAACAATTATAACCCATCTTAATGATTTTTGAAACCAGATTGATATATAAAGTAATATTATGAATACACCCAAAAGTACCATATAAGTAAAGTCAAGTTTTGCAAAATCATGCTGTAACAATTCTGAAAAATATAATCTAATTAAAATCATGGTTTGTCACCTCTGATACCCAAAATTTTATATAACCCATAGTTTATGAATTAAATGTCCAGTCTGAAGAAACCGGTCACGGTCAAAAATTAATGTGGAATAGAGTTTAAAAAAAGGGTATTTTATTTAATCAGGGAAGATACACAATTCGAATAGGATATACATTATGGATGCAAATGAAATAAAAAAAATAAAGATTAAAGATAAGATCACCACATTATAAAAGCGAATTTATACACATTGTTTTTTGGGTCAAGAAAAATTAAATTGCTTTAATTTTCGTTCTGAAATTAACTTCAGTTTAAAATTTTAGTATACGCACTTAAATGTTCTACATACTTTCAATGGGACGTGTCCCAAATCCGTACTGTCCAAATTGCCTAATAATGATTGAAAACACTTTAATTTGAACAGTTATATCGAATTTCTATGCGAAGCCTCCATGGGGCAGACAGTGCAGACCACATCGTTTAATTAAGCTTGAGCTTTGTTTGATTATAAGGGAGGCTTTATTAAACCCAGCAATTGATTCAAATTGTTGCTATTTATTTTGTCTAGTTTCCGGTAGGCTTGCTGATTAGAGGCAGTTTAATAAATGGATAAGGGATGCAAAATAACATTTTGAAACCCTGTAATAACGCCATGATTTCAGTATTGAGCTGAACTGTATAACAGATAGACAGATTCTATTTCTAATTTACCAATTTATTTCATTTGACCTCTACAAAGAGCATCCTTTATTTTGGTTTCTAAGTAAGTACCTACAGACAATACTTTAAAAAAAGAAAATATTCTATTTTATTTTTCTTGCATAAGTTTTATGGGAAATTGTTATAAAAAACAACGCTTTATAGTATTTAAAATGTATTATATATTTTAAATTTATAAAAGTACGATATCGTTGAATTAAATAAAGAAAATGATATAAAAACATATGCTTAGAAATATATTTTTCAGTTGTCTTAAATCATCTGTCCCACTGTGGTCACAGTCAATGTCATTGGTTACGGTGGTAAATATTCGAGAAAAAATACAACTAACTAGTTAATATTTATTACAACTTTTTATATTAATTTATTAATGAATTAATTTATAAATAATTAATTATTAATTATTAATTATTTATTTATATTCGTATTTCGTAGGAAATAAAGGGGGTGGGAAATAAACCAATAAAACAATATGGGAATTGGAAGGCTTATGTGCATCTTCCTATATGGGAATAAGTACGTATTACTGTTTTATTTGAATTCACTGGTCAAATATTCGTGTTTGTTTCATTTATGGAAAAAAATATTTTATCCATCATTACTGTTGATCAGAATTATGGTATTAACAAACTCGACTGTCAAAATTAATACACATTATTTTTTTAAAAATAATTTATCCACGTTGTTATTTATGCATGATGTTTGATTAAATATTTACATAAGGATCCCAGTTGTAATTTCACCGTCGATACACTTTTGCTCCATTTGTTTTACAGAACGCGTGCAAATAATGAATCACAGTTTCGTATAACAATGTCCACCATAGTGTATTTATCTCTGTATCTATGGTAAACCTCTGATTAATTGATATTTTGATCATAAATTAGGCTGCCGATTTTTCGCGATAAGCTCTGCAAATTAAAAGCGAATCTACCCGTTAATCTGGCAAACGTTATTTCGAGTTGTTTTGCCTCGGTTGAGTGTGATCTCATCTCATCAATCGTCATCGAAACACTTGACTTCCATGTAAAAGTTTCTGATTGATGCAAGTTAAAGTGGGACAATATTAAAGGGAATATCTATGCGGCCTATTTCCCACAAAACTTTATTTTGAATTTGAACCGAAATGCTCACCAAACCGAATGATGTTTTTTCATCAAAAGATTTAGCAAATATCTACTAAGGATTGGAAGTTTTTTTTTTTGAACTTACAATATTGTCAATAACAAATTGTCAATAAAGAAATCGAATTTTCACGATTTCAGAGATAACTTAAGCAATTACTTAGGGACTAATGGTGATTTAAAAAAAAAACTGCTATGCAAATCTAATGGAAGATAAAACAAAAGATAAAAAAAATAAAGAAGTGTTAAAATAAGCATTACGATGGAATAAAATTTCAATTTAAAATGATCAATTTAAGGTCTCGACTAGGATATCGCCTCGAAAAATCATTTTTTTGAAGATGTTTTGTTCGTTTTAATTTAATTTTACATAATCAAATTTATGTAGCAAGTATGAAAATTAGAACATAAAACTATTAGCCCGCAGATAATTTTCTAAGTTGCCTCTTAAATCACGAAAAATTGTTTTTTTAATGGCGTATATTTCATAATTTAAAACAAAAATAAATAAAATACTTCTAATCCGTACTAGATAGTTAATACACCCTTAATTGAAAAATAAGATAATTCAGTTTGGGTGGGTATTTTGGACTCAAATTCAAAATTATGTTTTGATTGAAACAATCCGTATAGCATTCCTCTTAAGATATTTGATAATTTGTCCGTCTGTTTGTGAGCGAACAAGTGTTAAACATACACACGATTATACAGACAGAAAAAATTCTAAATCTACCATAACATTGTTCGTGTATGACACACTTTACTTTTTAAGTGGACAATGGAGGAACTATCGAACGAAAATTAATTTCTCACTGAATCCATCTTATTTAACTACAAAATCTACATTAGAGACGTCCCAGACTCCAAAAATTCTATACACTAGAACGGGTGGCTTCTACGACTTGTTCTTGTCTGTGTTTCCTCCATCCTACAACATGGGTCTCTTCAATACCCAGGTTAACTCCATCCTATCCTCTGCCTACACACATCATCCACAAGATGATATAGGTCTTGAGGGAAATTATTTCCCTCAGAGCTTCCTGTGTAGAGTTATTGTAAAAAAGTTAATAAAATACATACATCTGCATCTTTTTTATATGAGTTCCATGAGTAGATAACTATTTTATAAAATACTAGCTGACGTGCCTGACATTTCTCGGGATAATTAATGGTTTGAAGTAAAATTTTGAGGTTTTGATGTGTTATCCTTACCCCACCCTTTCTCAGTAGTTTTCTTCTTATTTTGAACGTCAAGTGTATCATCAAAAATTTGATCAAAAAGTACCAAATTTATGCTTTAAGGGGTGGGGAAGGAGAATTGGGGTAGGTTCTCAAAAGCCCATATAGACAGTGATCTTTCTCTTGTTTTAAAAGTCAAGTGTGCGAAATTTCATCAGGATCGAAAGAAAACTGTAGATTTTTATACGAAACAAACACCGCCCGAAACTCTTCTTTATATTATTACAAATGGATAGATATTTTGTAATTTTGTGCAGAAATAGTATGATATAGCATACGTCTTTAGCATGAGAAATCTTCTTTGCAATATTTAAAAATAATAAATTAAAGTATTTATGTAAATATTTGAAAAAAATAAAAAGCACACTCTCTGCTTGGTAAAAGTTCTCCAGAGATTGCTCTTTCAAGAAGAAGATTATTATTTTGGTTGATACGAAGCATTCAGGCTATATTCCCATTGTACTATTTCTCATATTTCACCTTAATCCTTCAACAGTAGATCAAAGCCTTAAAGTTCGATAGGAAGGAGATTTATTTCACATGCATATTACTTATTATATAAATCAAAACCTTATTATCCGGATGTTGATTTGAATTTTAATTATTGCAAGTATCTATGATTGTTTGACTATCCAAAGTTATTAAATTTTTTCGAAAATAAAAAATTTCAATTACAGATTCACCCTAAAACAATAACAAAGAGGCAGTCGTTCATGTTATTATTCATGTCCCAGTTGCAACTGCTGTATTTTTATTTTCTGTACCTTTATTATCAATTTAATATTTTCATCCGGGGTTGTTGACATCCCTTTTTGGATGATAATTTATTGTAAATAATGTGCATGAACCACGAGAGAATCAATTCGTGCCACATTGAGGAACTGTACTTGAATAGTTGGGAAATCGTTCAGTTGTATTAATTTGTTTTTCGTAAGAGTTGACCGATGAATTATCCTCAGTCCTACTCTTGAGACCTCCTGTGTAACCTTTCTTTCCCGCTACATTGTATCCCCTTTGAGACAGAGGTAAAGGGTAGAGGTCTTCTCAGAGAGATGCCTGAACGATTTTTTCAAGATTGGACCTTAGGTATCGTTTTAAATATAGACTTCAAAGCGTGAAAATAAATGTTGGGACTTGAAAAGCATAACTCACCCTTTTAAAAAAAAATTAGAACCTGGAGATGTGCTTATTGTTACTCACCCTGTGAACAAAAGTCAAGAATTTAATATATCGTCCTGAAAGGTTTCCTCCAATCTGCAGAGCAGAAATTTCTCAGGCGTAGGTACTTGGGAGTAAGTAGCAATTGTGTGCATCGGGAATTCCAAAATGAAGTTTTCCTAGAAAACGGTTCGTATGATGCGAGTGAGATGCTTCTCGACGTCATATTACATTAATTTGTTCTTGAGTGAATGTTATTCTCAATTTCATCCAGGAAACTGCGAATCTGTAACGTGGTTTACAAGACTGTCGCGTTATGTTGTGATTTTATTATATTATTTTCGTCGAAAGCAATCACTTTGTGGTTTGGCATAATAAAATTAATTGCAACAAACACTTTGTTTTAAATCACTTTACAATTCATTTTTTGAAATCACCAAATGGATTCGCTTGAGTCAAGCTTCGTCGTGGTAAAAGTAGGTGGTTTGAAAGTAAAACTGGTTTAAAATTAAACTAATTTAAATTAACAGTTTAAATGCTAGAGCCAAGCGAAACCGATTGGTGAAAAAGTTTAAGTAAATTGGTGGTTTAAAACAAAGTTCAATCATTTAATGCTTTTATTTCAATTGAATTGATTAAACATTTTTGCGATATGAAGAGCATCCAACGTATAGACCAACAGCTTCATGCATTTTATTCAGTAAGACATTTTAGGAAGATAAAAAAATCTTCTAATAAAAAGCGGAAAACAGTGCGATGATGGTCGACAGACGGATTATTTTTTTTAATAAAATTCGTGCAACATCTCTTCAGTGAATAATCACGTCCCGCTTGACAAAAACGAGCCTAAACCCTTACGTATAGAAAGAAGTGTCTTGCATTAAAATGACTTGAACAAGTGGATATTAATAAAGGAACGACCGATCCTAATATAACAATAAACAATAAAGTAAACAAAATAATTTATTCTCCACTTTTCAGTATCTTAACAAGACCTAAACAATATAACACATTTAAATAATGGAATTCACGTTATTATGAAACAATTAAGAAAATATTTCCATTTAATTCTGGGAAAACAGATTTCAACTGTAAATATCTGACAGAACAGATACTATCACAAACATTTTCTCATAAAATCGGTTTCAATGGTAATAAATCATTTTAGGCACCATCAAAATTGAAATTTTGAGTGGGTAAATAGAATCATATAAAGTCGTTTCAACGTGGACTAAAAACAGTTTGAAAATAGCTTTGAACGCTAATGAAATATAAATAGTTTGAAATTTAATAAAAACTAAAATAGTTGCAGAACTTAATAATAACATTATTAGATTTGATATACACTAAATTTTAAAAATAAAAAATTGAATTTAGTTCTACGAATTCAACAAAAAGAAATTATTGACTTGTAGAATGATCTTTAGATAACTGGGTGAGATATGTACCCGATGTTTGGACCCTCCATCAGTTATTGCTTGAAAAATTATTCACACATTTGTACTGCCCAGTCAGTGGAACTTGACAACCCCATTGGCGAATATTGTTGAATAAAAGAGGTGTAGAAAGGGAAGGAGATGGGGTAGATGAGAGGTGAAGTATCTACATATGCATATCTTGTTACCAAACATAGCTAAAGTTATTTCAAGAGTCATTTCGAAATAAAAAAGATCTCTTAAGAGGACGACGCAGAGATTTACTTCCACTCTGGTATGATTTATATGTAACACAGTTTACTTTTAACCTTTTAAGTTTTATATTTACTGATACCAAGTAAATTATATTCAATTTAATTTCCCTCTTTAGGGATAGAGTCCAGAAGGTGACCCCCTTGCCAATGTGTGTAATATATGTTGTAAATATATCGATAAAATATTTTTGATGTTTTTCCATTTAATGTATATTTTTGAAATCGATTTGCGGAGTTGCAAAAAATGACCAATATAAAATTTTATTTATTTATGCAACCACTTTCTGACGAAAAATACATAAAACCAAATCGATTTAAAATAACCCCCGCGTTGTATTGGCGGCAGTTTAAGTCCACATTTTGTGATTTGAATTCCCTCTCTTTACGATTTTTTTTGAATTTATGGTGACGCGGAACTTTGCAATAATCTCGCGCGTTTTTTGGCAACGGCTGCGATGAAAAGTTATTGTGCTTTGCGGTGAAATAATTTGCGACGCGCGCCCTCCATCCATCAGGGTTAGGCACTTAAAATGATTTGCAAAACTTTGTTTTGCACCCCTGGTTGGCCTCCTGCAAGCTTTTTATGTTCAAGCATTCCAGTAAAAGCAAGAGCCTATAAGTAGGTTGTAAGGACTCTCCTTTTCGTGGACTCCTCTGGCGCCATAATAACTCCAAAAAAGGGTTTCTTTTGATTTATTTAAGTAGTTTGTTGTGTAATTTGATGCACAGGAGTTCCAACTGACCGTGGATTTAGAGAATCCCCCCTTTTAAGGTAGGTTGCGAGGTAGAAAGAAGTTTGAAAGGATAGGAAGAGAAGTTGGAAAGTGTTCACTTATTCACATCTGCTCATTAAGCAAGGTCAAAGCCTAAAACGAGATGAACATTGACTATTACGAAACGCTAAAAATCCTCATAGAAGAACTAAAAACAAGTTTTTTAAAATGCCATGTAATTTTCTGCGCAGTTAAATGTTGCCATCAGTGTTAACAACTTCATACTTGTATAAGTAGTTTCTATCAAGAGCGTATATTGTATCTTCTTCATTAGGTAGTGCTCATACATATTCGGCAGGTGGAGAACAATGGATGTGCTGAAGAGTAAAGCCATCGAAATTCCAAAGTTCCATTCCTGCATAAATACAAACTTTTTAATGATACACTTATAACATACTTGTAGGCTTCCTTGTTTGACAGTGTGTCAGGAAGCTCAACACCCGGTTTCTATTTGATTTTCTTTTGTAAAGATTTTCGAGTCTTCAATTCCAGGTCTTACTTCAGTTTTATCTTTTTTTTTTAATTAATACAATTTTTGTTACGTAGATATAAGGTTATAAAAATAAGTTTTTTTATAATCCTTAATGGAAAAAAAGATATATTGTAGAGAGAAATAAAATAATAAACTAAATAAATGTACTTAACGGAACAGTTTAAAAAAACTAACGTATGTAATAAATTAATTAACTATTACTTTGTATTCACCGCTTTACCAACATACATTTTTTGCATCCATGTCCACTAACAATAAAACATGTACATAATATTAATATAGGCAAAAACTTCCTTTTTCTTTTGGCGTTCATAACATTATTTAAATTTAATCATATAGAAGTATCTGTCTAGCATTACCATCTTTATTAACATGTAGAATATCATATATATGTATGTATATTATACCCAAACTGATCAGAGGCATACAAATGCAGCTGTAATGTATCATATACATACTCGCCCCACTGCTGTTCAATATCAGGTTATGTTCTGATTTTCCAAATAGTAACATTTTGTACATAATTTATTCCAAAATGTAAATATGTTAGTTGTAAGACTCTCTCACTAGTTTTAAGTCACTAGCTACAGGTCTAAGTTGTAAGTCGCTATCTATATAAGTCTTAGATGTAAGTCACTAATTATAAGTCTGAATTAGGTATTTTCTAGTTATAAATCTTAGGGGTAAGCCATTAGTAATTAATCTAATATGTAAATTATTATATTTAAGTCTAAGTGATAAGGTATAGGTTAGATAAATTATGTTGTAAAGCGCCCTTGAGATGATTTTCTCACGAAAACGGCGCTATAGAAATAATCCATTTATTATTATTATTATTATACATATTTTAACATGTTTCGAAAGCGATGCTTTCTTCATCAGGAATATATAGAATACTAAAAAATAATAATGTCAAATATAGACAAATGATAAACGTAGAACACAATAATGTGGGAATAGACAAATTATAAACATAATAATAAATTTAAAAAAATATATATTTTTAATAGCAAAGATAAAGACATATATATTTTTAATAAATCGGAGGTATACAAATTAATTTGTAATGATTGCAACTATTTTTAAATAGAAAAGACTTTCAAGAAATTTCAGAATTAGAGTTAAGGAACACCTAAGGTATTTAAATAATAATAATTGTTCTGAATTTGCCAATCATATTTTAGAAACTTTGATATAAATAAAGGTTTAAAATTTTTACTTACAAATGCAACCGGTTTATAATTGGACAAATTTGAAATTTTAGAAATCAAAAAAGAATGAGCTAATGATGAATGTAAATAAGTCCAAAGTCATGGTGTTTGAAAGAGAGAGAACGAAAACAGTATGCAATATAGTTGTGAATGACGAATACTTGGAGCAGGTCAATGAGTTTGTGTATATGGGAAGTATGTTTACGAGAGATGGAAAGACAGATAGGGATATTGAAAGAAGGGTGAATACAGGAAGCTCCATTAACGGAGGACTGAACGCGGTTGGCGCAAACAAAAAGTTGTCCAAGGAAGCGAAGCTAGCAGTTCACAATGGAGTGCTGATACCAACCTTGATGTATGGCAGTGAGGCATGGAACTGGCAGAGGAAGGATGAAAGTAGACTGAATGCTGTAGAAATGAGATCTCTGAGGCTAATGTGTAGTAAAACCATGTATGATCGAGTGAAAAATGTTGAAATTCGTAAAGAATGCAAGGCTGATGTAAGCGTAGTGAGCAAGATTAAGAAAGGGACGCTTAAATGGTTTGGGCATGTAGAGCGAATGAACGAAGAAAGGAGTGTAAGGAGAATATATGACGCGAATGTGAATGGAAGAAGAAGAAAGAAGGAAGAAGAAGGAAGACATGGCACGATCAAGTGAATCAAATACTCGAGTCGGGCCATGTCAGAAGTCGAAATAACAGAAGAGAATGTATGAAGCGTTGTATGAATGTGAATGAAGCAAGAAGTGTATGCCAAGATCGAGTTGTTTGGCGGTCCGTCCTCTCTGCCTACCCTTGCGGGGAAACGGCGTGATGGTTAGTTAGTTAAAAAAGCGTAAATAATGAATTAAATTTGATTTATACACAATTTATTATTCAATATTTTATAATAATCTTTAATTAACATTTTTGATTACTTACTTACCTAATTTAACAATTTTTATGTTTATAATTTCTCCATTTTACATTATTGTGTTCTATTTTCATCATTTATCTATACTTGACATTATTATTTATTAGTATTCTATATGTTAGTGATGAGGAAAGCATCGCTTTCGAAACATATTGATATGTTTATATAAATAAAGTGGTAAATACAAAGTAATTGATCATTCATTTATTAATAATGACGCCACAAAGTGAATACCAATCGTTTGAAGAAATTATAATGTATATTGCACATATAACAAAAACATCCCATATAGGCAAGGCCAGTACGTGGGTTTACATGGAAATGGTTGTGGGCAACTAAAATTAAGTTTTCACGGAATATTCTTTTAAAATGTGAAAATAATGTGGGTCTAAATGGAGTATCCTCTTGTAATTATTTGAGAGAAATTGACGTAATGATAAATTCACCGATGTTCCATTGATACGCACGGTTGAAACTGACTAATGAAGTCACTACCCGCGTATCTATCTGAACAGATTAGATCCGTCCACAGAGTGATGCCATCGGCTATGTTAAGGTAGTCTTAGGCACACCTGGTATATTTTGATAACGCAATTTATAAATGAGTAGTACATAATATAATCTATAACGAACATTTAAAAAAAGGGTAATTTTAGCGACCTCGTTTTGATTACAAAAGATTTCCCAAATATTAAATTTGTGTATTTAAAAACACAAGAGATTTATGCGAAGTGGATATTTAACAATTACGTGAAGTTAAAATTCAACTACACGGTTTTAAATGCTAGGTAACAAGTTCAGTAAAAACATAAAATACAAGCAAACTATGTTCATAATTGAAGATTTACTTTCAAATATGTTGGTATTTTTTGTGAGTCTGTGAGATTTTTCATATTTTCTAGAGGATATAAGTTTTCATTAGTATAGTATTTTTAACATTTACTAACCCCTTTTCTTTGATTTCAACTGTATACACATTTTTTACAAAATGATAAAAATAATAATAAAGATGATAACATCTTTATTTTCATTAAGTTTAACTATAAATTAAATACATGTATAATAAAGTATACAGTGGTTTATAAAGTAAATGTATAAAAAAGAAAAGCAGAAAATAATACAATAACAGCAGGCAATATGTTAAGAAAAGAAATGCATAGTTAATTATAAGTGTAAGTTTCACATAACTCTCCTCACTAGGCTAGCCTGTGTTTAGGCAGTAATTTTGTATATTATTTTATAATTTTATAAAACCTGAGTATACACATAAATTAAGACATGTTCCGTAATTGCTAAACCGATAAATTAGAATTTGGGTGAGTGCACCGGTAAAGACCCTATCATTAATTTTAATCCAATTTTTTACATTGTGTTGAATGCCGAAAATTCTTATCGCAAAGTACCTAAAATTCCGTTGCCCAAAAGTAGTATGAGTTACAGGAATTCGTAGCAAATATTTGTTAATATTTTTAGTAATGCTGTTGTTGTTTAACTAGTATTTGTGTTTGTTTGTATAAATATGAGTAAGGATTGTTTTAAAGTAAATCTGCCGAACGTTAAATAACTTGATTGTATTAAATATTGAGTTAGTCTGTAATTAGAGGTAGCATAAGGATTATTTTTATAATCGTTTTCTGTGCCTTTATGATTTGGTCTAGTGCAAATGTAGTACCACCTCTCCATGCTATGATATGATACTCAATAACGGATTGATATTAACTTCGTATCTCTCTTTAGAGATACCGTGCGGGGGGTATAATGTATGGAAGGAAACAGAAAAGCCGCTTGTTTCATGAGAATCGGGATTTTTTTTCAATACCGACCAAAACATTTTGGTTCTGAAAATTCAGATAGCAATATTCGCCATTTCGGATGAATCTTAAAAAAAAATAATAAAAAAATGCTAAACTTGGTAAAGAGGTAGGCTATAAACCTTAAATTGAATAATACTTATTTTGTAGAATCGTTAAACGAATTACCCTTTAAGAATATTAAACCTACCTACTGAAAACAAATTATAATCTTACAAGGTCTTTCTCTCCACTTTTCAGAAAGCATTTGAATTGTTTTCAGAAAAACGGTTTTTCTCGAAACAATATTTTATTCAAATGAAACCGCAATGTTTCTTAACTTAAATTCTGAGAAAAAAATATTAATATGATAACGTTGCGGAGAACTGAAACCGATATTCATACTTTTATATTATTCTCTTCCAGGAAATATTTATCTCACCGTATTTTTTCCAGAAATTTAATCGATGCTCGCTCCTTAATAAACCGTTCCGTGAAAGGGTAAAGCTTATAATAAAATTATGCGCATTAAAAAAAATCGTCTAAAATCAAATCAGAATAATTAAATTAGAAATTTATGAACGAAATATCTTTTTAAAAAAACATTTTCAACTTTAAATTGATTTAGGCACAAAGTTCTAAGATTGACATCCCTCCGTAATGTTTTCTGTAAAATTACATAATATACGTAATTAGTGGAGGTGTGCATTCCATATGAGGTACCTCGGCCTCACCATTGATCCACACCTCAAATGGAATATTCATACCCAAATCATCACAAATAAAATAAGAAAAACCATGTACTTTTTCAGAACCATTCGAAACTTTCTTGACTTACAACAGTAGAAAAAGATTTATTTTGCGGTCTGTCAATCTATTATTTTATGTGGTATCATAGCATGTGGAGGTGGTACTTCATCTGCACTAGACCCAATCATAAAGGCACAGAAAACGACTATAAAAATAATTCTTTTAATTACAGAATTAATTTAATCTTTAATATAATGAGAGTATTTGACGTTCGGCAGATATACGCTAAAACAATCCTCACTCATCGTTATTCAAACAAAAGTAAATACTATGGAAAAAGAGTAAGCACTAGTATTACTAGAAATGCCAACAAAGATTAACGCCAAATTCCTGTAATTCATACTAATTTTGGGTAATGGAATTTTGGGTACATTTCGATAAGAATTTGCAACATTCTTCCGATTACCAAAAAAAAAATTCTTTTCACAAAAAATATTCAAACACAATGTAAAAAATTGGATTAAATTTTATGATAGGGCATTTACCGGTGCACTCACCCAAATTCAAAATTATTGATTCAACGATTTACGAAGCATATCTTAATATAAATGTATATTTAAAGGTATTTTAAAATTACAAAATAATTTGCAAAATTACTGCCTCAACACAGGCTAGCCTAGTGAAGTGGGTAATGTGAAACTTCAAATATAACTGTTATTATATTATTTTATATTTTACTTTATAAACCACTGTACAATTAAATTATTATGTTACACATGTCTTTTATTTATAGTTAAATTCGATTACAATAAAAATATATTATATACGCACATAAGTACTGCCTATCCTACCACAAAATATTAACAGAAATTGTATGAATTTTTAAAAATTATTGCAAGAATTCAATCTCAACCTTTAAAAATACGCTTGAAGTTTCAGCTACGAATAATATTGCATATTTTAGACCTCTGTCTCAAACGTATAGACTATATAGTAAGATAGCGTGTAATACTGTAACAACACCTAAATATTCATGTTTATCTATCATTACTTCCGAAATCGAGGTCGAGGTGGTTATATTAAGTACAAAATAAATGTTTAAGTTTATATAATATTATTTAGCGTACTAACCATTGAGCACGTGCACGCTAACGCTGGCAGGGTTGGCGTTGGAGGGCACGCACGTGTAGTTGCCGGAGTCGCTCAGGGCGGCCTTGGTGACCAGCAGCTTGCTGGTGGTTCCGCCCTCCGTCTTCTCCGTCTCCAGGCTGATGCCGCCGCGGGGCGAGTCGAAGTCCACCACTGAGTTGCCGTGGTACCTATTGGAAAATGGAAATGTGTTACTGAGTATCAAGCATCATATATCGGACGTATTTGCCTCACTTGTTTCCATTGCTTGTTGTATTCCACTTGCTTAATTATATTTATTCGTAAGGGAGTTGGGTCATATGGAAAACAAATGTAATCGCTGTTTGCGAATGACCCGACTCCCTATGTTCAATGCGTACTGTACGGTCTGTGGGAAATGTGTTCTCGCCGATTGCATGAAATACAGAATGACTAAGTATGACGAATTAAACACGAAAAAACAATTAAAAATTACTCAGTTTTAGCTTTATTTATCTGGTTAACATAAAAATTAATGTTAATACAAAGTTTGTGACTTAACTGTAATCGATCGAAATATTGAGAAACTTTAGAAATTATTGATCTCAAGTTCAATATGTAGTCGAAATATTACAGTCAGAGCATCCATACCAGTTAAATTTGCTATCAAAATAATATTTGAAATTAGCTCTTCCATGGTAGAATGAATGATGAAAGAAACTGGGAACAAAGCACGGACGAAAGCACGAGAGTTGGCATTGTTTAAAAGCAGAACTGACCATCCAGTAAAGCTAATAAATGAAGTGGGTGTTTAACTATGAAATTATGCTCCCATTGTTCCCAGGACAAGTAATCAGTATGAAATTGAGAGTTCATTATTTATACGGCCACTAATAGCGCTTATGAATATAATTATTGCGCTTTATATAACTTTACAAAATTAATTAATGCCGCTGGAAAGATTAACGATACTTCCGTAATAACGAATTGCGCTCAATATTGGTTAAGGGGTGACAGCGGACATTACAATTGGACAATTATTTTACAATTTTAAAAGTGTTTTCTCATTTCTTGCTAGAATGCGAACGTTCATATTAGCAAAGAGAACAAAAAAAACGATGATAAATTTTCAATAATCTCACTATCGACCTAAGAGGTAAACCGCTAGAAGTGAATTGTGGGCGTGTTCGTCTGCCCGAAGTAAGCGCAATTTATTCTTACTTCTGGTGAAAGTGATCAGATATTTTTAAATGACGAAATCTTTCTTTGAACAGAAAGTCAATAACATTGGACTGTATCAGAATTTAAAAAAAAATGTGAATTCTTCAATAAATACAAATTTACTTTATGACATCTTTTGACATTAAAAATAAATAAAATAAAAATTTATATTCTGACGAAGGAAACACTGGTTTTCAAACATGTAGATATATATTTTATAAATAGAGATTTAAACAAAATATATTTTATTAAAAAAATATGATTTTGGAATCCGTTAAATACAACTCAAAAAAAAAAAATTATTAGCAAATCACGATTATGATCGTATTTACAGGATGAGTAGGTACTTCGATAAATAATACAAGGACCAAAAATAATTACATTTATGGGTTGTTTATGTACCTTTATAATAGTATATAGGCTGTCAGTAAAAAAACCTTTTTTCCGTATATGATAAAATATTTCCGTTTGGAAACCGGATCCATAAAACTATAATTTAAAAAAAATCTTCTGTTGATCGAGAAATATTTCACATTTTTTGCAATTCTATATTCTATTTAAAATGGTTAGCCAATACTAGGGTAGTTTTAGGATCTCCTTGTATACTCATATTAACATATTTAATGTCTTCAATCTTCGGTATGATTAGTTTATTGTTCAGGTTTCCATGCCATAATGGAATAAAAAAAACACCACGCTTTTAAGTGCTGATAGGGCCAATATGAACAAAGCAGTTTCACGTCCGATGGTTAGATGTTCGAGTATAATTACTTTACACTGATGTATAGGTACAGCTAAGTAGTACTTACCATAGGACCGAGGCACTCGAGGGAGGCGTGGAGTGCACGTTGACCGAGCAGGTGAGAGAGATAGTGCTGCCCTTCTTTACGTACACGTCCTGGGATCCCCAGATGTTGGCCTGGGCGGCTGTAACAAGGAAAACTTCGGTCAGGTTAATGCAGTCTTGAGGACAAACAAAATTTTAATAGGATTGTAACTAGAACAAATAAAATTAACTGAAACCTGCAACAATTACATATATGGATTTCTTATTTAAAAAGTCGGTTGTATACAGTTTTTTTTATATTAGTTTAACCTTGTATAACTAAATTTAATTATATTATCTACAATAAATGGAGGGACCGGCACATCGCAACCTTATGGGAATACATTGTTAGAGTTTTACGAAAAAAATACTTTGTTAACACCACTTTTTATATATACATACGAGTATAGACATGTTTCGAAAGCGAAGCTTTCCTCATCAGGACATACAGAACACTAACAAATAAAAATATCAAGTATAGACAAATAAATAAACAGAGGGTATATAAATTAATTCGTAAGGATTGCAAGTTTTTTCTTTTACATGGGAAAGACTTCAACAAATTTTGATATCGGAATTATAGTATAACACTTAAGGTGTTTAAGTAATAATAATTATTCTGAATTTGTCAACCATACTTTGGAAACAAATTTGAAATTTTAGAAATTAGGAAAAGTGCTATTAATAATAAAAATGAAAATAAATTAAATAGTTAGCTCTTGAATTTATTTTTAAATTAGTTATAATAATAAAAATAATTCCTTTTTAATTTCTGATATAATTTTTTTATTCAATGTTTTATATTACTGTTTATGTTTATAATTTGTCTATTATTACATGTTTATCATTTGTATATACTCGACAAAATTATTTTTTATTATTCTATATGTCCTGACGAGGGAAGCTTCGCTTTCGAAACATGTATTAAAAAAATGGTGTTAACAAAGTAATTTTTAATGCATTTATGAATAATGATGCCACAAAGTGAATACCAATATTTTGAAGAAATTATTAAAAATGTTTTTTTTTGCTTGAAATGAAAAAATATTATTTCAATTTATTTTTATAACTTATTGAAGTTTGTTAACCTCATTGTAATATTTTAATCATTGAAGAAGATAATATTAACACATCCCAAATGAACCACGAAACCGAAAAAACAACAGAAATTAAAATTGAGTTCTGGATGAAACTTTGCAATCATCATAAGGACAGCAGCCAATAATATGGGATTTATAAAAAATGGAGGATAATATTAATAAATCTTGAACATGAAGTATGATATCGGTGTAAATGGCGTAAATTGTACTGGTCTCATTAGCTAAGTTGGTTAAGCGGTTACCCCGGATAGGTAGAGGTCCTGGGTTCGAGTCCCAGATGCGACTGAAATCTTTTTAATTTCTGTTGTTTTTTCGATGTCGTGGTTCATTTGGGATGTATTAATATTATCTTCTTCAATGATTAAAATATTATTTCATTAAAGTGGAAGACCTATGTGCTGAAGCGGCGAAAGCTCTGAAATGGTAAGTTGCAATGTCATGCTTTTCGCCTAGCTTGTTTCCTAGGAATTTTATAGAATTTGTTTAGCCTTTAGTTATCAGTCAGTAAGGTATGATTTCTAGTGACAATAAGCAATGTTCGGTGGAAGTATACACCCACAAACGAGTTTCCTACTTATAGTTAACAAGTTCCTATCAATAAATTGTTGATAAACAAAAATAACTTCGGTCTGCGATGTATTTCGTAATATTTCGGCATTTTTTATTTTTATAAAAATATATTTTTTAAAGCTTCTACTTTGTTAATATTTAGCCAGAATCCGAATAAGGATTCTATTTTTTAACATAAATTCTCAGAATATCATCGCCCACAGAGGGGACTACGTATCAAAATCTCATATTTTCTTAAAATCAGCCAGTGCAATAATCAAAATTGGTGTCGGGTTTCGTTTCCAATTATACCTTTGAGTCTCATACTAGGAAAATTGTGTAGATTGTGTTAGACGACCATATATCAACGTGTTTTTAGACACCAGGGCGGCAGAATTGGTAGGAGTCGCTAGGTTTGTTAGTCGAAACAGCAGGAGGGAGGAGTTCAACCAGCGCGCAGACAGACAGACAGGTGAACGTATTACTTAGCAAGTGTATGCAAATATCCCATTCTACTCGGAAGCATTTTTAAAATTTAGCAATTAATAATAATTACTTTGTTTAAACCATTATTTTCAAAATATAAAAATCTAAATTCTTCAGAAGCGAAGCTTGCCTCATCGGGATAAACAATGTATATTAGTATATATTTTATAATATGCATATATTATATTTTAGTAAATTGTTTATACTGATGAGGGCAGCTTTGATTCTAAAAAATGTAGATATTTATGAATTAAGAATAGTGGTTATTAATCATTAATTAATAATTTATTAATCATGGCGCCATAAAGTGATTACGCACATTTAGAAGAAAATTAAAATTTATTTAAACCTGTTTAAAATTTTTCTCGCCTACCGACGATTTCCTTCACGACTTATGAATTCTATGTTACCAACATTGAGAGTATCTGATTTTAAATCAGTAAATATATTAAATTTAAACAGTGAGCTTCGGGGTAGTGAAATTAGCAAGACCTTTTTAGCATGAAATTTCTAGTTAAAGTAACATCTTATTAGCATTAAATATTCCCTAAGAGGAAATATAACTTTCATCGTCGTAAAGTAGGTTTTACTATTAGTAACATTTTTAAGAGCTAAACGAAAGACTCTAGCATTCTAGGAAAACATATTTCTCCTTCAGAAGGTTTTTGTGAAGCCAGTGTATTTCGAATATTACACTAACTGAAATTCGTGTGAAGAATTATTTTTAGAGTTCTCATTTAGAAATTAGATTAAAAAAAATATGTCATTTCAGGACGTACTTCCAATGTCATAGATTCATGGAATATTTGTGTTTAAAGAGAAAGATCTGGCTTAGTTTCTCTCTCTTATTTTTCGTAATTAGGGATTTCAATAGGCTTAATAATTTGACGTTTTAATTAATTTAATATTATTACCACAATTTCATAATGGTAATAATAGTATTTAAAGATGTATTAAAAATCAGTGGGAGAGGAAGACAAAGATGACAAGATTTTTTTTTTAAATCTATAAATTAGAATTTTGATGAATATCGAAACTTATTCCCATTTTTCGTTACATGGTCGACATTTTATCATTGAATTTTAAACAACTTTTTAGGTATTCTATTAACACGTATAAAATTTAGAATCACGCCCGTTTTGCTGACATAGCATATTGTTTTCGGAATCCGATCCACACAGTGGTCATCACAATTACGCGAACGGCGTGTAAATTTGCGGACAATCATTTGAGGTATCGGACAAACATCAGTCTTGTAACCACACCCGACAGCAGTAGTTGTCCACTGTGCGGCCTGCGTATTTTCACGTGAATATTATTTATCTCTGATATTTTGGATTGCCCGGTGAAAAATTTTCAGACTTAAAGAATATTTAAATTTATGGTAGATATGTACGTGAAACCTTCTTCTCAGCCAATTTTATTAGTCCTAGATATTCCATAAAAAAATGTGACTCAGTGCACTGCAAATGCAGAAAGGACTCACAATATCTACTTGCGCTTGTGGTTGTAATATAGACTTTAAATTCCATTTAAAAATCGTATTACTTAACAGAAAATCTGCACCTCAATTTAAATAAAATGCCTAATGAAATTAAAACTATGGCAGTAATCATCTTATCGAATCCAAGTAAATAGAGATAGGAACAAAGGAGTTGCAAAATAAGCAAAACTCTCGCAAACGAAACGGTAAAATGCAAAAATGGACCTCAAAGGGGGTTTTGTTACAATAGAGGAAAACCACAGAAGAGGGGGAGAAAATAAAGAACGAGATAATACTAGAACGGAATGACTACGGCGACATGGCGGTCATTCATAAAGGCTTTTCAGGAACTCTGGAAGTAATACGTAATTATTGTCACACCATTGAAAGGTTTAATATAATGTTGTTTGAATATAATTAACATTGATAATAATCCACCATTAGTTAACGTTGTGGCATTATTTGAAATCGTTTTGAATAATAATTTTAATAAGGGAATATTTAATGTACATGATTCTAATTTAATAACTAACCAACTAACCGGTAGGTAGAAAGTACGGACCGCCAAAATCGGTCTTGACATGCACTTCTTGTTTCATTCATATTCATACATCGTCTCATACATTCTCTTCTATTATTCCGACTTCTGTCATGGCCCGACTCAACTATTTGATTCACTTGATCGCGCGATGTCTTCCTCGGGCGTCCCCGGCTTGTTATTGCATTCACATTCGCATAATATATTCTTCTTACACTTCTTTCTTCGTTCATTTGCTCTACGTGCCCAAACCATCTAAACGTCCCTTTCTTACATCAGCCTAGCATTCTTTTCGAATCTCAATATTTTTCACACGATCATACATGGTTTTACCACACATTCGTCTCAGAGATCTGATTTCTACGGCATTAAGTTTACTTTAACCCTTTCTCTGCCAATTACATGCCTCACTGTCATACATCAGGGTTGGTATCAGCTCTCCAATGTGAACTGCTAGCTTCGCTTCTTTGGATAACTTTTTATTAGCGCCAACCTCCTTTAGTCCTCCATTAATGGGGTTTCCTGCATTCACCCTTCTTTCAATATTCCTATCAGTCTTTTCATCTCTCGTAAACATACTTCCAAATATACAAACTCATAGACCTGCTTCGAGTATTCATCATTCACAACTATATTGCAAACTGTTTTCGTACTCTCTCTTTCAAACACCATGTCTTTAGACTGACTTTTATTTATCGAATTATAAACGCAATTAATTAAAAGTTTATTTAAATGCTGAGCTTAAAAATAATTGATTACATTTTTTTATGTCTAGCTAATTATACCTTTTAATAATTTCACACAAAAAAGTCTAACAGCTATTTTTGTTCCAAGAGCATTATCGAATATTGACAAGGACAATGATTTATTGAATATCTTTTTACAAATAAAAATATGTTTTAAGATGTTTAATATATTTTATATTTTCAGACATGTTTAGCTTAACATTGCAAGGTTTCCTCGCTTAAATTTGTATGGTTTTATATATATTGTATTGATAGTGTTTAGTGTAAAAAATCGTACTTGATTAAAAATATGCAGCAATAGAAATAAAAATAATAATATATTTGGGAAAGCTAAGTGTTCAAAAACCTACTGCAATATTTTAAGAGTTTATTGAATGTGTTTAAAATCATGCACCTTTTTTATGGGAACAAACCAGGTTCAATGGGTATTTTAGGACAAAAAGCACAATGATTAATCACTAAAAGTACGCCGAATAACAAGTTTCTAGTGTAAAGCGCTACGTTTAAGGTCTACGAGCAAATCCCTCCTTTGAGAAAATTCTTTATGGAACTCTGATTACAACCAAAGTTGAGCCTCGAGAAGAATGTGATGTGAAGAAGTGCGATGAGAGGAATGAAACAGAAAATGATGAAAGAAAAGAAAGTGTGAAGAATCTGACCTGAAGAGTGGTGAACAGGCACTGAGGTAGACGCGAGGTAGGATTCATCTGGAAATCAGAAGAAAATAGTCGAATGAAAAAAAAAATCGTGAGATGAAAAACAAAGAAGGATTATGTGCAGGGGATCTAAGGACTAAGGACTACTCTAGTTGAACCATTTGAAAGGCGTAACTTCATTACAAGAATCATTGAACGATAGCTAATTAATTTAAAATGTTATCCGGCTACTACCGTTTGTGTTGAGCGTGGTGTGTGGAATATAGAGAAAAAAACAGTCTGGTCGAGATTTCTTCACATTTTCTTAAATGATTGTAAAGGTGAAATTGAGAGGTACATACCATTATGCGGTGACTAATGGAAGCAGTTAAAGTTCTCACATCTTGATTGACATGTCTGCATCTATAATACCTTCGGTTGACATGTTTATTATAAAACTGTCGGTTGCTTTTCTTTAAATATTAACTGGTGTTGATAGGAAAAGTTTTCTCTTTCCTGGAGCTCGTTATTTAAAATTTTCAATGAATGAATAATTGAGAGAACTTATTAAAGTAAAGCCAACCAGAACGCTTAAAATATTGCTATAAAAACGAGATGATTACACCTGGGAAATAAACAACAATCTAATCGTGAAAATGTAACAGCCGCAACTAAAAGGGTAAACCTAATTAATATCTGGTGAAACTTACATTAATATATATATACCTATTATGGAAAAAACATGATTGCGTAATAAACCCACCCTTTCCCACAATATCTGTGAGATTAGTCTTTAGGGAGTATCTCCTCTTCCCTTTTTACCGTTCGCCTCTTCCTCTTGTAATATATATGTTAGTCAACAATCTCCAGCGGAGGGTGGATAACGTAATCAAATCCTGCCAGATTTTAATGAAATTTCATTATTTCCGCCGAAAAACGGTTACTTTTTTTTGAAAAGGACCTGTTTACTTTAAGATTTGCAAAATACAGCTTTTTAATAAGCAAACTCTGCTGGAGAATGGGAAGAGTAATTCGATATTCGTAACTCGATCCGTTTAGCAATATCTCCCTACGGTTTGTATGAACTTTATTTGCAATATTTTATACAATGAGAATAACTAACTAACTAACAAAATAACCATCACGCCGTTTCCCCGCAGGGTAGGCAGAGAGGACGGACCGCTATACACCTCAATCTTGGCATACACTGCTTGCTTCTTTTAGTTTCATAGAACGTCTCATACATTCTCTTCTATTATTCCGACTTCTGACATGGCCCGACTCAAGTATTTGATTCACTTGATCGTGCCATGTCTTCCTCGGAGGTACCCGGCTTCTTCTTCCATTCAAATTCGTGTCATACATTCTCCTTACACTCCTTTCTTCATTCATTCGCTCTACATGTCTGAACCAAAGAGAATAAGAATCAATAAAAAATAAGGACTTGACAATTCACAGTATAATATCAGAATAAAGTGTTGCATGTAAATATATGTAATTCAATTTTCAAATGAACTGACACTTCAAAGTAACGTTCAGCTTTAACGACAGACAATATCTAATAAAGTAAATATTGAACAAAGAAATAAGAAAATATCACACATTGACATTTTCTAAAATTCCGTAAATGCATGTAAAATCTCAATACAAAAACCCAGAGCTCATGATTTTATGTCTTCATAAATAAAATTAAAATTCAAAATTATGTTTAAAGCAAGTAAAATTTGTGAACCGTTTATTTGTGACATTATTTTGCCTTCAACATTTTAACATCCTCGTTTTTTTGGCCATCGTGCAAACAAACAATATCGTTATTGCATTATCGTGTTTTTGCACGCACCGAGTTCCAGTGAGATAGGTAAATAAACATTGTTATTTGTAACTAAATAATCCATAAACTTTATTGCGTACACCACATATGTTGTAAACACAATTATTACAGATATTTACACGCTATATATATATTTATATATTATATATTATGTACGAGTATGATGCTCTAATATAAACATTTTGTTTGTGTTTCTAATAAAAACAAATAAAAATAAGAAATGTAGAAATTTCTTTCAAAATTTGCACCAAGAAAGCGATTTTATGAATGTCTAGGTTACCTGGAAAGAATAAATAGGTTCAGGCAAATCATTTTAAAGAGCGCACGTTTGCATGTAATTGTACATAATGATAGTGGTTCAAATTGGTTTTGAATGGGTTAGAACACTCGCCCACACTCCCCTCTTATCCTCGTAGTAGTTCCACAATACAGTACACAACTACACAAACAAGAATTTCTTAAAAATGATTCTACTGTACCCACCGTTTTAAAAAAAGAGATCACACATTACCACTATGCTTTACGGCTGATTTTAATTTGATCAAAACCTGAAAGGGGCCGGGAATCGGTGTTTAACGGGGACCGTTCAAACTTAATAAAATAAAAATAGCACTGATCGTCAATTTTACCATCAATTAAGTTCGATCCACATCTACGCGCTTAAATTGTCTACGAAAACATTTGCGCACGTAATGTGAATACTCTTTTCTGTGCCGTGCCTGCTACTGCACGTGTCTGCATTGAACGGTGCCGGTAGATGTAAATATACCTTTAAACATGTGGATATTTGAAACAAACTAATATCGAACATACAAAAATAATAATTAAAAAAATAACCAAGTAAATTATTAACAAATTTCAACAAAGTTGCTTTGAAACTTTATTGAAATATAACGTAAATACTTTAACGCAATTACAAAATTTTTATATTAATTTGTATTCGTTTTGGTCACTAACCGTTCGCCCCTCATTGGCGGTGGTATTTATGAATTTAATCGATGTATTCACTCCATTAACGGTGCCGGAAATATATGTATTTTCAGACTTTATGTTTAAATTCGGGGATTTATGATCCAAGGGGTCAACTACAAAAACTCGTATTTTGAGTTAAGCCTTGTTTCGGTATCGCCATAATCATATTTATTAGTGACACAAAGCAAAAAAATTTAAAAAAATAAACACAAAGGCATATTTCCCATTACACTTTTGTGAAATTAAGAATTTAAAAAAAAAAAAATAGTCAAACATTTTTTAACCAATTTTTAATTTTAATCCAGACCGTTTTCATTTTATATGTTTCCTTTCACCCCTCCCTCAATCTCTAAATCTTCCCCCACTTTTTACCAATCCAAAGTCACGCCCCCACTCCCACTGTGACACTTAACTTCTATGTTCTGCCACAATTTTGTAATATTTTTATATATATATATATATATATTTCCTTGATGATGGAACGATTGTTCTGAAACCGGTTGGCTTAAAAAAAACGGTTTTAACAAAGTTATTCATTGTTTAATTGAATTATAACGGATAACGACAAAGTGATAGCATCATACAATAGTGTAAAAAAATATTTATTCTTAGGGTCCCACCGACGTAAGAGCCATTGTTATATTGAACAAAACTATTATTTACTCTGCCATAGTAAATAATGTTCATAGATTTCGATAAAATTATGATATTTGTTTTTTTTCTTGCTAAATTAAACAGCCCCTGTAAAGAAATTGCTGAATAATAAGTAACACAAAAGCACATCTCACCATGTCTTATAAATACTTACTTCTAATCTTCACAAATATATATATATATATATAGTCTATATAAATTAATGTTTGTCTGTCCTAGATTTTCTCGAAAATTTTTAAAAACAATCTGTGCTATTTTCGCTGAAAATAGCACAGTTTGTTCTTATTAGTGCCGAGAAGGTTTATACAGTAGTTAGAATGAAATCCAATATGTAAAACTTCTGCTATAACGTTTTAAATTTAGTTTTACTTAGGTTAGCCTACAGTTATACCATTTTTGTGGGAAGGTTTGTTTGTGAAGAAAATTTTCAAAGTTGAAAACACAAGTAGGTACCTAATAAAGAACTTTAAATACGTTTTAAAAATATGTATATTTGGTAATGAAACAAAATATTCAAAAGACTTTTTGTTTGTTTTTTTTTTGTTTAGAGATAATATACCACTGTCAATTCAATTATGTCACCCAAACGACAAACCAAAATTTCATTTTCATTTTCCAAATTTCAAAGCATTCAAATCTGTATTTGCGTTTTTCTCAAATCTGCGCTTTTGTAGATAGGCCCCTGTGTTCCTAAACCTCATTGGGGTTTATTTTATAAGCTTCAATAAGTTATTCCAATAAATTGGAAAATATTTTTTATCCCACCACTATTATTATACAAACACATATTTAATATTCATTTCATACTCTGTGTATTTGTTACTACACATACTTCTCTAATATAATATGTTACCTACCATTACCCTTCAAAAACTTTTCTTTATTCTCATCATGAACAACTGTTACTGAAATATTTAAAAATATTGCCAAACATCACTTTGTTTTAGCGATAATTTTTCGGCGAATCCAAAAACTTTCAGCTAAAAGCTCTAAATCGGTTTATAATAAAGCGCCCTTAAGGTGATTTTCTCACGAAAACGGCGCTATAGAAATAATCCATTTATTATTAGTGACTTTAAGGGGGGAGGTTGGGGTTAACATGAATTGAATTATTAAAATCTCCTCCCCCCCCAACCCATCTTTATTTGAAATTGATGAAAACATCCCGTGCGTTATGTGGGGAAGACGTCGGTGGAAAACGTGAAGATGGCGGCTTCTTTCTTCTACCGGATATGATTAATACGCGCGAAAACGGCCCGCGCAAAAAGGCTTCATGGTGAAGATAAATCGACCAATCAGAAGAGAGCTCCAGTCTCCTGGTAACGGATTGATGTTAGAAAAACAAACGATTGTCTACTTTAAAACGTATTTCATTCCGTTCCGGGAATTTTATAAACTCAACTAAATGGGAGATTAAATCTGAACTGGTGGTTCAAAATATGGTATTAAAAATTCTTCGAAATCATTAAATGATGATGAGTAAAGATTATTTTTTTTCAAAACTCGCAGTTTTATAATTTCAATACAGTTTTTAATTTGCGAATATTAAAATCTCCCGGAATACTGAAAAAATAGAATTGTATTTAATTTACTCGTATATTTTAAACAAGAATAATAATGATGTTACCAAGCTATTACAAAGGGTTAAAATATTGTTAATCAAATACTTGAGTCGGGTCATGTCAAGAGTCTGAATAACAGAAGAATATGTATTAGAAAAACATAATTGAAAATTAAGCTATTAATGTGTGCCGAGACGGAGTTGTGTGTCGGTCTATCTTCTCTGCCTACCAGTGGAGGGAAACGAAGTGATGGTTCGTTAGTTAGTCGAAATATTTTGAAAACAGTTATTTATTTACGCTCACTACAGGCTTTTATATGAACATTTACAAGTAATATTGAAAAGGGTACATATTATAATAGATAATAAAAAAAGAAACAACATAATTTGACACTTTTATCCAAAGTTAAATAGTTTAAAATAACCCAGCTCTACTCGATGAAAAAAACCGCACTAATGTATGCTTACACTGTAACATTGATGTACCAAATATATCAATAACATTGAAGTATTTGTTCCCCAGATGTTGAATTCGTCGCACAGGAGTATAATATTGCGACGCTGAAGTTGAAGTGTAACAATAAAATGGTCGGTACTGTCTAGTAACTGTCCTACCAGGTATATGAAAAGCAATAAAATATAGCAGTTCAGGGGTAAAACATTGAATTAACAATCTTAAACAAACAAGTTAAATCGCAAATAATTCTTCGTTCAGATGATTTTTCAAAATGTAATTAATATACCAGATTATCGTAATCTATGCATACAGTGAACTGTTGCCTGTATCTTTTGAGTTAGCTAACGCAAGTTAAATCGGCCATCAACAACAGATTTTGACAGTTTGGTAGTCCGTATCGCCCCAAAAGTTGGCGTTTACTTTACGGGACTAATCCGTAACGCAAACGCAAGAGACGACGATGTGTTTATGAAAACTGTAAAAATATGATAATTATGGCCGTTTTAAATTCCGTTAGCTAACTCAAAAGATACGGACTGGACTACCTAATCATTATTAATAAACAAGAAGAAAGAAAGGACCAAAAATACACACATGCTTTGTGTGTATTTTTGTTCCTTTATACTTATTAATTATTTTTTTTGTTTAATTCGTAGAATTCGTAGAACTCGAAAAAACACGCCTTTTATTGCCGTTTAAAAACTTACCATACATATTTAAGAAAAATGATCATTTATTCTCAAAAAGACTCGAGGGGTTAAATAGAACATCTAATTTTATCTACGGTTTATTTAGAAATGTTTTTATTGTGTTTTTTCAAAAGTTCCACCCCATCATATAATGCCATTTTGTATTATTGATTGGCAGTCAGCAAAGGGCGTCATTGTAAGTTACTCTTTAATGATGATTTTGAACATTGTGTTTTTCCCTTTTGAAGGCTTATTTATTTATTTGCTACTTGGGAATGTGTATTGTGCGTTGTGCGTTGTGTGGACTATCTGGACGAAACTATTGGCAAACGGGGATGTAAGGAAGAGGGGATTAGATGGTTTGGACATATAGGAAGCGGATGGACGTAGATAAGAGTGTCAAGAGGTTATACTGAGATGTCATGGAAGAATTAGTCAGAGACACCCCAAGAAGACGTTTCACTATCAAGCGAATCAAATATTTAAATCCAGTGTTGTTATGAGTGGTAAAAACATAATAGGACATTTGAGACCATGATTAATTGTAAATAAAACAAGAATGGATGACTAGATACAGTTGTCACGCATTTTATCTTCTCTGCCAATCCCTTCGGAGAAATGACATGATAGTTTGGGTGTGTATTTAAAAAGTGTAAACGTGTTGGTTTTGGTAAAATTAAAGTAGGAATTTAGCATGTACAAAAAAATATAATTGTTTTTTCATTGAAGGAGAATTTGAGAAAAAACTGTTATAAATAGAAAGAGATTCCATTTTATTCGATACATGAATAGTCTGACATGATTCTTTGAGATCCTAACTAACGTGTTAAATAAAACGATGTATTAAAAGCAAATTAAATAAGGATTCACCGTATGTGAACTGAAAAGCGTTTGTTTTATTTATTTGATTACCATATAAAGAGCTATCAAAAATTACAAGTACATAGAGATTCTAAACAACATCAAAAAATGAACTTTTTTTTTAAAACGTTTAACATGGTACAAAATAGAAAACCAAAACATTATTATAATACAAATCATTAACGCTATATTATCCAAGCTGCAATACTACATATTGTAGGATTCATAAAAGTGCTGGTATAGATGACGCTTTACTGTATATATATAGTCAGCAAATACATCAACAACACCTGAAAACTGTTGTATGTATACCTAATCAAGAACTATATGTATTTCATAATACAGGAACATGCCTTTCTTTTTTTTATACCTTTTTGATTTTGAAAAAGTGTGTCTATCCAGAAAACATCTTTTTTGCTAGATTACTGATTAACGATAGATACGCACTATTTGCTCATATTAACCATAAATAAATAAATATCCACCATTTTAAAAGTCA
The DNA here is from genome assembly GCA_022606495.2 of Halesus radiatus. Classification (NCBI taxonomy): domain Eukaryota; kingdom Metazoa; phylum Arthropoda; class Insecta; order Trichoptera; family Limnephilidae; genus Halesus; species Halesus radiatus. The sequence goes on along the minus strand of JAHDVE020003101.1, from coordinate 17,934 downwards.
GAGTTTTCTGGCTACAACTTGCTCGTGTCTGGTCCACCCAATCTGCAGCATCCGCACGTCTCATCTCCAATCTGGCCGCGGGATCCGGTCAAGGCGGGTTAGGTAAGGGGTGGGGGAGGGAGGATAGGTGGATCCCGAATAAAACATCGCACGGAGGCTATTTCAACAACAAATCTGGCGCATTAGCACCCGCGTATTGGCCGACCTCGTTTCGTACGGGACTCAAAAAACGAGAAAAATAAAATAATCCGATATGTAATTTATAAGTTTTTGGAAAAAAAAAATCACAGACGTGTAATCTGTTCAGGTTGTAACAATAAATGCAATAAAAATAAGCATTTATTTATTTTATATTGCTTCAGCGATATCAAGAATATTTTTATCCACAGAAAAAAAGCAATAACGTGTTCCTGTAACTAGTACCCAAATATAAACATTCAAAATTTAAATAACTTTTTTAAAGAATCGGAATTTTTTCGTCGACAAATAACCTCTTTTTAATATGCTATGCCTTAGTTCAAACCACTTTCCAAGACGCGATCATTCGTTGGGGATCTGCATACAAATCTAGCCTTCTTCCAATAGGAATTGTACAAAGACTACTACGTAAATTTACTCTAAACTAGCTGATGTGTACCCGGCCTTGCTCGGGATTATTTCATTTTTTTGGAATAAAGTTATGAAATTGTGAATTCTCGTTTGTTGTTTGGATGCCATAATTGATTTGATAGCGATCTACTTACTATCTCTAAACAAAGAAATAAAAAAACATTCATTTGAAAATTTTATTTCATTCCATACATTTATTTTTTGAAAATATTCTACCCAAACATACCTTCTTCTTTTGAATATGTAATCTGTGGTTAACCAGAGTGGTATATCTGTGGGCTAATCTAAATAAAACATGGCGGGTTTAATGATTTTCATACTAATTTTTATAACGTTATAGCAACAGTTTTACAAATTGGATTTCATTCAAACTACTCTCTTAACCTTTCCGGCATTAATAAGAACAAACTGTGCCATTTTTCACGAAACCAGTGGAGTAATTTCGGAGAAAATCTAAGACAGACAAACATTCGTTTTCTAAGAATTCTAAGAATTTTAAGTACCTACATTCAAAGATCTATACATAAAAAAATCAACAATTCAAATTATTAAAGAAAATGATGAACACCAAATTTGAACTGAAAATGATACTTGACTAAAATATTATTTTTCCATCCATATAATTAACACTTCCTTTGCACGACTCCACTATAAGGTTGGGTTGGTAAGTACCGAGGAAGATTATCTTATAATCGACTACCAGAAAAAAATTAGAAGCACTACTGATAAAATCGAAATTAAATTCTGTTAAAAAATATTTTAAACACTTTCTGAACAAAAATATTATCTCTGTTCAATTTAGTTTACAAATTCTTTGCTTTTCTATTTCCTTATGCACTTTTGTTTAATATTATTTCTATTAAAATGTGATCTAAATAACTACTTTCTTAATAAGGAACTCCAATCCAATTAATAGAGGCGTTCCAACTTAAATACGAGTATATTTAGTTTTTTTTTCTAAAGTTAGTTTTCATAGTTAAAATAATTTTCAAAGTTTCAATTTTTCAAAGTCCACTAAAATGCTTCAAATCTATGGCCGGTCGATTTTTGAGGTTAGTCAAATATTAAAACAAGTATGAGGTTTACCGTACATAATTTTATATTTTATTCATATTAAACCATAACCAAACATAAGTAATAACATTATGTACCCTTTTAGAAACTTTAACTCGAAGAATAATAATAGTATTGAGCATTAATATTATCATAAAATCCGTATTGATAATTGGTATGCTCATGAATACTCTTATCTATTTCACTAATAATGGTTTTTTTATATTTACCAACAATTATGGAGCTTATAGTCACCCAAATTAACTTAAATTTCACAAAACAAAAAAAAATATATATATTACGTATTAAAAATACAAAACAAAAGTGATTTTTTCTTTCATTCTAATCCAAAAATAGAATGCACACGTGACGTCAGATGTTCCAAATGCAATAGTACCAACATAACGAGGTGTTTTGATGAAATGATATTTATTCACTTTTAAATAACGATTTATAAATTCTACGTATAATTATATATAATAGTAGTTAAGTATTAAGAATCGGCGTGTGCTGATCTATATGAATACGTATTTTTTCGCTGTAGTTCCTTATTGTTCAAAAAACGATGGTTTGTTTCTACAAATACCCCAAACATGCAAGTAATTATTATTTTTACATACACTATATACTTATTTTTTCTTTAAATAATAAATTATCATAGTGATGTACACTCCTCTTCTGTACACAAGCAAATATTCCAAACAGAAGAGTAGTGTAAGTTCTGAAAATGTAAAATATGCATAACACTGTAGGTAACTGTGTAGGTATTTAAATATTTTTTTAAAAATAAAACAGAAACATTAAAAATTGTTTTTCATTTGACCTCTCAATGGTCGAAAAAACAAAATAATTGAAATGTAAGTTTAACGGTATCCTTTTTAAATGTATCTTTCTATATTTTTACTACCCGGAGCGCATAAAAGCATACACGTAAAAGAGATTTTTCACATGAATGCTCGCCAGAGGTGTATCTCCAGTGGGTTCCCTTTAACTGACATGTATAAATGTTTCTGATGTCGACAAGTGTGTTAAACTTGGATGTATTTTTCTTCGTCCAAGAGTTTCTGGTGGGCGAAAAGGGGAAATATCGGAGAGTAATAGATAAAAAGCATTATAAAATAACAAAAAAATAATCTTTTTTAAATGTCGACCTAATGAGAACTGAATTTTTGAAATCGCTAATTTATTAACTGATTTTAATGGTGATCCATAAAAACAATACTGAAAACATCTACCACTCTGTGAATGGTTCATTCTGTAAAATGTACGTAATTTAATATATCCCAAGTTCTATTCCAATTGTCCATATAAATTAGGGCATGGTATGAGGTTGAGAGAAGTGGTAAGAGGAAGGTTGGAAAGTACCCGGCTATTCATATTTGGTCACTAAATACGTTTAAACCCAATTCAAGCAATGTTTCGATGAATGGTGGTCTTTCACCTCTGCGATGCTGAGAGTATCTTCTTTTTGAGTTGCTTTGTCATTGTTGATGATCGTGACTCCCCCACTCCTCGCAATTCTGCGCTCCGTGGAGAGCTGCGTACACCGACATTCCGAACGCCTGCGAAATTTGGTCACTCCAACGCATCGGTGGCCTTCCTTTGCTTATCCTACCTTTCACTTGGCCAGTGACCATGAGCTTCTCCTGGTTGGAGTTCTCGGCTTGGCGAGCAACATGTCCAAAGCATCTTACGATACGCTGTAGACAGATAGTTGATAGCCTATTCCAGAATTGATGTAATTGTGTGCCTGGGTATCCATGGAATCCTGAATATTTTCCTGCAGCACCACATTTCGAGGGCGTCTATCCCTTTTCTTTTACTGGCTCTGGGTGTCCATGTTTCCACTCTGTAAAGGAATATGGAGAAAATCAGCACCCGGACGAATCTCATCTTGGTGGTCTTCGTTATGCCTCTGTCACTCCACATCTTTTTCATTCCGCTCATGGCATCTTTTGTGATGCTATTTTTTTTTTTGGAAAATCTAAAACTATAATTCGAAAGCTTTTTCACTTAATTGCAGCTTATTTTATAAAAACGTACGACAAAAGATCCCTCTCCAGAATGAGATCGATATCACTGGTTAGATTATTTTACTCGTATTTCATCCAACCGCATTAAAAATAAATTTAATTTAAACAATTTTCTGGTAAACTTTTTTTCTCAAGGCATTCAATGATTTTGTTTTTTTTTTTATAAACTAACTTTACTTACCATTTTTAAAGAGATGTTTTGAAATTTCTTTCTATACGGACAAAGACATTTTAAATAATATGCAATTTAACTATATAATCATGTGCCCACATCTTACAAACAAACAGGAGAGAATACACTAACACATTTAATCAAATTTAATATCTCGATCTGGATAAAATCAACAGGAACAGATTTTTTTTAACTTCATTAACCCAAACCAAACATAACGACATTTACAATAAACGTAAATAATTTTGCAGTTTTTTTTTTTTTTACAATATTTTAATTTTTTTTATTAACATAATTGAATAACCATTTCATAATATCACTAAATCATAAATACATGAACACCTCAGTACGGGTTCTCCTAGTGAGGTATTTAAGATTCGTTATTGTACATTAATAATTTACACATCATTATAATATATACAATAATTGCTTATTTTATACAAATTGTCTGTAAATAAATATAAATGAATTAATAAATAAATAAAAGACATATTAACATTTCTAAACGTGCAGAAAAATCAATATGACTTTACATTTAAATATTTGATAGTCATGTGATTATTATAAAGTTATAAGGTGCACGAAAGATTTTCAAAAGGGTGCTGAAAAAATAATGCAATATTGCGCGATGCTGTACGGAATTATACACGGGTCCACAGATGTCAGTATATTTGTAGCCATTAAACTGTCGGTATTGTAGATATCTCTTCGTCTCGCATTTCGCATACCATCGAGTGATTCAAGTGAAGATGATATTGTGAAATTTAACATTTTTCGCAATGCTTTTGTAATATTATTGATGAACCTGATTAATAAATTCATAAAAAAAAAATTAAGCGATTTTCAAATAAAAGAAATGTTATTAATAAAATAAAAATTTATTAAAAGTTCCTTATGTGATTTCGTTGGTGACGAGATAATAGACACTTCATACCGCTGGCAGCCGTTTCCATCTCGCGTCGTCAACCGGCACCAATAGAAATATATGGTACAGCGAGCTGTCGGTATTACGCATGACGATTGTGTCGATTCCTTTCCGGATCGTCAACGAGCGCACTGACAAACTACTAAAATAAAATAGCTTATTTTGCTATCAAAGAAGTTTACTACAACTTAAAAAAAAAGACAAATAACAGTTTCATAAATCCATCGGTTGAACGATGCTCGATTTATTCGTAATTATCTGCACAATTTAGTCAAAGTACTGCATTTAAAAAAACTCCCATTTAATTAAAAATTATTTCACACGATCAGCTTCAAAATACTGGCAGGATATTAGAAAAAAAATATCATTATGCGAATTATCTTCACTTTTGAACATTCTCTATTATCAGGGAGGGCATTTTAATTTTACGGCTGCTTAGATAGAACCGTTTTTCTGTACTTATTCTTCTTTAAATCGTTTCGACGTCTGAAGTCATTAAAAAAAGTAATATCGTTATACTCCAGCCAAATGGCGATTTGGTTCCCTAGCCCCCTTTATTACTCTTTAAAAACGTTCCGTACTTTGTAAGCTATTTGTTTACCCCGACGGGAATTAAATAACAACCTGAGCATTTTGGATTAGATTATAAATTAATATCAAAGGGTTTCTGAATAGGAATTTTTGTAACCAGATCGCAATATATGACATACTAGCTAAAGTACCCGGCGTTGCCCGGGGCTATAAATGGTTTGTAGGAACGTTTTGAGGTAGTGATGTGCTACCGCTACCCCCACACCTACTCTAACCCCTACCCCTACCCCTACCCTTACCCATACCCCTACCCCTACCCCTACCCCTAACCCTACCCCTACCCCTACCCTTAGCCATTCTTAGAGAAATTACCATATGTTTATTTAAAGGATAATAAAGGTGCTTTGTATGGTATTTTATAATGTGGAGTGTAAGGTAGGTTTGAGGAGGTGATAGTATGAATGGAATGTTATATGTGTTGTGACCACCTCACTAGGAGAACCTGTGCTGAGGTATACACGTAGATGTGTTAAATGTGATACAAGTATTGATTATTTTTGATTTAATATTTTAGTTTTGCTATATAAATATGAATTAGGTATAGAATTTGAAGAGAAATAAAAAATTTTCGTCTATTTTTCTTACTTCCCCTACCCTGATTACAAACTCTGCCTACGCCACTGGCAGTACACATCAACATGGCGGATATATAATGAAAACATATATTTAAACGAGTAGACTCAGTGAACGCCAGCAATAAGTTATTTTATGAAATTTGAAAAATCTACTATTGAACGAGTGTTTTCGAACTACTTACTTAAACCATAGAATTTCATATTCATGGGTCGCTGAACTTCACTTAACCATCCGTCATACCATCCAACGTTTCCAATGTTCCCAATGCTCCCAGAAGAACAAGTAGAAGACATTAGGAGAAATGGTACAAACTTGGCACTCCCGAATCCAATGGAATATCTTCAATTTAAACTTTTCCAGTGATTAATCAACAAACCCCGCCATGGCAACTAGTAACAGATGTTTTCCAATACCGACTGGTTGGTATCTTAACTTGGAAGATCGAGCTAACGCAGGTTCTCAATTTAAATATCACTTGATATTATTTAACTTGTACAACTTGCGTGGAAATTCAAACGTATGTTAAAAAATAATGCCATTAATAATCCGTAATATATATACTAACGAGTATATAATGTATGTAATGGGTGGGTTTGTTTTCATAAAAATCTACAGTATTTTTTTCATGATTGATGAAATTTTACGCACATGACCTTTAAAACAAGAGATAGCTAACCATTTACGTTCCCTAATTCTCCTCTCGCACCCCTTAAATCAGAATTTTGGTACTTCTAGATGAAATTTTGCAAACTTGACGATCAAAATAAGATGGAAACTACTGGGTAGGGAAAGAGGTAATCATACTGGTAGGAATAGGGGTAGATGTAGGTGTAGCGTACGGGTAGGCGTAGGGGAAGGCGTAGGGGTAGGCTTAGGGGTAGGGGTGAATGAGTGCAAAACAGAACAAAATGTTAAAACCAATGTTACATAACTGGCGAAATTCACTAGAATATTGAACAATTATTAACCAAGTGGTACAAACCCCGAGTTCCCACTCATTGCCGGTTTCAATCTTTTGCTAGTTAAGTCCTTAAACTGATGGGAGAATAAATAATTACTATATTTTCGGGTTATTCGTAGCTCGGAACGTTTGTCTTTCTTTAAAGAAAAAAGAAAAAAAAAGGGGAAGACTGTTCGTCGTTAGGTTGAACATAACTATAAATAAGATGTCTGTTTATCTGAATCAGCACAAAACGTCGACCGGTGAGGCATGGAATCCTAAAATATGAACTTATTTTCCCTTTAGACTTCCCAGATCAATGCAACTCTATTCTGCTCGAAACTCCATTGCCGTCATGGATTATTGAGCCGTTAAAAAAACTGTCAAAAATAAGACAAAATGCCGCAATGCAATGCTTGTTTCATACTTTAAAAATAGTTTGAACCTTGGCAAAGGCGGGTAGTATCTTCTAATAATATAATGAAATCTTTTATACAAATAGGAAACTTGTGGATTGTGCTGAAAGTGCACAAGGTGATAAGCAAAGAAACTTTGTCCCTAAGCACTACCTTGGGAATTCTGTGCACAATGTAGGTATGTGGTCTAGATTCTACCATGTTCAAAATACCTTTCGTTCTGAATATCATTATAATATTTAGACCAAATATCAATCTTTTACACTATTCCATGACATGATGCAGACCAACCCGACAAACCGATATTTTTTATTTGTCCGCATGCAAGACCAATCTTTGGATAATTCCCCGTATTTGTGCGCAATATAACGTACAATTTCTACTTTCTTCACAGTCATTGAGATAGTGGCCAAGTTTCTCAACAAGCATGACTTTGACCTGATCTGCCGGGTGCATCAGGTGGTAGAGGACGTGTGTGAGTTCTTTGCCAAGAAGCAACTGGAACTGCGGGGAATTCGATAATGCAGGAGCAATGATGTCAGTGGACGACACGCTGAAGTGCTCCTTCCGGATCCTGAAGCCGGCTGACAAGCGCCTGGCGTACGTGCAGACCAGACCAACACCAACCATCCCGTCACGCCGCCCAGGGGCGTCACCAAGACAAAGAAGATTTTGAGGGCCCTCTGGATCAATCCCACCGGCCACCATCCTCCCCCGCCGCTCCACCCTTTTAAGAGTATTCTGTGTTATTTATTCTAAAAAATATGGATAATAATTCTTTGTCTTAGCTTAAATACACTCTTGAATATAATGGAAACAATCACTATATCATTTGTATTAGCGTCTTGCAATATATCGTAAGGAATAAATACAGTTAACTTCTTTCTTTCCAATTTAACATTAAATTTAGTTTTGATAATTTAACTGCATTTCTTTATATGGTCTATAAATAATGTGCATTGATAGCCTGTCCAAAAAGAGAAAATAAATGTAAAACAAAAAAAAATTATAATAATAATAAATTCGTAGAATAGACGTAATATAAGAATAGGAAGTAATATTTGTACAGCGCCCCTGAGGTGATTTCTCACAAAAGCGGCGCTATAGAAATGGTCCAATTATTATTATTATTATTATTACCCTTTCAAAATATCGATCCGATGCACGAGTATAAAATGTATCGAGAACATCTCCTGTCCCGATCCTATCTTCCTCTTCCTCCCCCCTTTCCATCTTATTTTGTTTTGTTCTTTATCTTATTAATTTCTTAAATAAAACATCCATATTTAACCATTGTTAGCACAATCAATAAACTTCGTTGGCTTGCATTTTATTAAACTTTCTTTGTATATATATTTGTATTAAAAGCTGTCTGTTTCTTACAAATAAATAAATTATTAATTAGACGTAAATCCATAATTCTTGTTATACTTAGTGTACAGATCAACTCTGTAGCAGATAATTGATATATGAAGCAATAGAAACATCCAAAACCTGAGCTGAACATGAAGTTGCACATATTGCATATTGACCGGTCAGTTGTTGAGTTGTCAAAGTCAAATTTCTAGGTTGGCTAAGTTCACCATAACGACATAAGCAACATCTTTCGCTTACTGTGATGGTAGTAGGAGATTTTCAAATATTGTCAGATTATTCGTAACCTGTTTGTAATTTTTTTTAAAATAATGAAAACGATTTTTTTTTAAATAATTTATTGAAGCTTATAACTCAGTGAACTATATTTTTTTTATCATTGAAGATAGTATTAACAACTCACAAAATGAAAGACACAGAAAATAAAAATATAACGGTAGCACCTGGGACGCGAACCCTTGACAATAATATTAACAACTCTCAAAAGGGAAAAATAACGGTAATAAATATAATACATATATTAATATTCAATATTAGGACAATTAAATTGTGTAAAGTTCATATTGCTGTTTCCATCTTAAGCTATTGAGCTTAGAAATATACTATTAACTGTAATCATATAGAAAATGGAAAGCATGACGATATAATTAATTTTAAACTGTTAAATTTGATTTCCAAGAACGAGGATTACTTCCAAAAACTTCATTTTTTAATGAGAGAAACAGACATGACGGAACTGGTACAAAATTCTAGGGCATATTGCGTTACTTAGCATCACCTGTAGCCAAGAAATTACAGGGAATCAAGAGCCTAACAATATTCTTTTCACAATGTACTCTTCATAGCCAGTCTTTTATCTGTACGCGAAGTCAGTAAATTTACGTTGAGTCCATCAAGACGGAATCCAATATCAGAGGGGTTGAAGATTTTTACGATCTTGGTAAGGTGCGGTAAGAATTATGAAGAAAAAATATAAATCTTGATATACCCACAATCACAAGCAAATGTCTTAAAATATAGTGGATCATTTGAATCGATTGGTGTTTCGAAATTTTAGCCATCTTTTGCATTGTGTTATTTCTTTTTATACAACTAAATGTTTCTTCGATGTATCTCCACATAAACAACCGACTAATTTCCCATAATATCCGAAGAGAATGGGAACCAGTGGCGTCGCGATAAACTCCGTGCCCGACATTCGGTTTGGAATGCTACCAACAACACAAACACATCACGTGAGGAACATTTGTCTTAGGGAAACACTTAAATATAAAGAGCTCCCGCCCACCCAAAAAGGATTACGTGGTCCGCCAATGGAGAGCGATCAAATAATGAGGTTCTCGGGAAATATTCTTGCTGCCTAGCAATGGGGTTATGTCTCACGGTCCGTTACCTGACTTAATGTAAATGTGGTATTTAAAACAAAATCATCAGCGTGTTATATCAAAAGTAAAGGTTAAATGAAGCCACTATCGAGGAAACAAAAGACATAATACGATTTGTAATAAATTGTGTGTTATACTGAAATCTATGAAAGTGTAGCGAGTACCTATTATATATATTTCAGTCACTGGTAACATTAGGGTATATATGATAATTCTACCAGCCGGCTCAGTGCGCGTAGCTAGCAGGCACACAGTGGCAGAAGTTACTTTTAAAATTACTTTGTAAACACCACTTTTTTTAATTTATACATATCAACATGTTTCGAAAGGTTTCTCATCAGGACATACAGAATACTATATATATATATATATGTATTATGTACGAGTATATCCTGATGAGGAAAGCTTCGCTTTCGACACATATATTAAAAATGTGGTATTTACGAAGTAATTTTTAAATATTTTTTTAATAAATCATTAATTATTTTTACGCTAGTAGAATCTCATACACAACTGCCATTAAAACAATCACTTTTAATCACATTTTTAGAGCGTAATTACGTCATTTTATTTTTTGCTTCTAGTTGCTAAAGTAAGTTATAATACCGGTCAGTGGCTGAGTTGGCATCGCGTTTGGGTTTCACCCGGGAATCGTGAGTTCAATTCCTCGGCTGGCTAAGTCCTCCATTACTACGCAAGCGACATCTTCGGCTTACTGTGATGGTAGTAGGAGATTTTCAAATATTGTTAGGTTATTCGTAACCAGGGAATATACTGTTAAAAAAATACTGTTTCAATCGTTTTATAAGATTTTAATTAATAACAATTAAGAAAATTAAGCAGCATTTCATATTAACCCCTAAAAAAAACAATGAATCTCAAAATAGTTCAGCGCCGAGAGGGGTGTCGTGCCAAATCATGAAAATCCTCCACCGTGCGACAGCTCGTAGCATTTTTCCCGGGCTCCAATTACACAGCACTCTTCAGCTCTCTTAAATTCTTTTAATATCCGTAATTATACAAAATGTAATTAGCGAATAAGTGAACTTATCCTATCGAGTTCGCATTTCACATAAGCACTGATTTTACGAGAATTTTTTTACTGATGAAGATCATTCATGTCTCATTTAAAAAAAAGTGGATGTGTTGTATAATACATATTCTTAAGAATAATGTGTATTTTCATAATCTTAAAACACACATTTTACAGGGAACTACGAAATAGAAAGTCCGAATTCAAAGCAACCTAAATTTAAACGTACTTAGATTACCTATTAAAGGTACAAGGAAGGATGAAATGCAAGTTGATACGAAGTTGGTGATATATAGGGAAGAGTTGGCACCGCGGCGTTCATCCAATGTTTAATGCCGGTTAAATTAATGATAATAATAATTGAAGGATTTGTAAAGAGCCGTTTTTGTGAAATATCTCCTGAAGGTCGGTATCGGAACATCAGAAGAGTAAGTGTCATGAACCTTGTACTATGTTAAGCATTTCATCTTTTCTGCCGACATTTCCGTGAAAAGTTTATCATTATTAAAAAGTGATTGTAGTTTTTGGGTTAAAATTATGTTAACCTAAAAAAAACCATCGACCCTAGTTTTTGTTGTTGTTGATACAATATATATAGCCACAGATATGATTCCCATATAAATATTCATAAAATTTCGTTCTCTTTTCCTTTTTTTAATTTTTCAATTCCTCTCTGAAATTCTTTTATTTTTTTAATCACTGCAAGATCAAGCAAATAAACGATTTAAAATCAATCGTTTAATTCTCCACCATTACGTCAAATTACCCGAGTTGCTTTAATCATCTCAAATGGGAAAGTTGTGATTCGGCCTATTCTAAAGTTCCTTTCAAAGATCTCGGATCCGGAGTTTTATTCGCAGTAATTACTTGATTACTAATTCAATTAAAACAACAGAGATAAGGAAAACACAAACCTCCAGGACTTTACCCGGAAAATCGGTACAGAACAACAAAATCTTTCCAGCGAAAATGAAAGGATACAAAGACTCAAAGATCACGGTTGTACAACAAATTTGGATAATGGACAAAGTAATTAATATTACTTTTTTGCCTTTCTAAGTGATCTCAATAGAAAAATGTTTACTTTATTTGTTTACTATTTATTGAAGGTTCTTTTCGCCGGCTATTTGTAAGTATGAACCCGGATTGCAGAAATGAAAAGCGATGGCGATATCTGAATCATAGTTTTCGGTTATTGCGTTTTTTCCCCCATTTAGGTTTATATCTCCCTGATATACGACCGGATCGTGACGTGACCCACCGTACCCTGACGTAGATGGGAAAAGTAAGTTCCAGAAAATGGGATGCTGTTTCCCAAAATATAAGCAATAAAGTGGGGTTACCCGAACCATAGTATATTTGAGAGGGTTGCATGAACATAATGATACGTATTGCTTTCTTTTAATTTGGTATAAGTATATCTGAATTGAATGTTTACAAGAGTAAGTAATCGGATAAAACAATGTCAGTACTATTCGAGAGTAATCAACTTCATTAAATACAGTACTTACTTGCGCCGGTTACGGTTAGACTTGGAAAGCCCCATAGTTGATTTGCACAATAATATACATCCTAATAAAACCTACCCAATTGTATTCCATACCTAGCCCATCGACTTTACCCGAATAATTGTCCGCTATGATTTCGTTCACTATGCATTAATTCGCACCCGCAGCCCGCTGCAATATTCGTATTGTGTTTCGTAACCGCCGCGATCTATTGTGTGATCCCGCTGCAAATGAATATCGTCTGTATTTTTTATGTTTACTATTATTCAGCATTTATGTGCTCAAGTGCATCGACAGCCAAAGAAGAGGCTTTGGATCCCAACTCACCCTTCCTATTTTACCCCTGCATATTGAAGCAAGTCGATTATAATTATTTAAGTCGTGATAACGATAATTTGTGAAGCAGTGTACCCGGTAGTAATTATTTTACTTGTAAAATTATAAGTAATATTTCTAATTTTTAGTCATTTCGACCGTTTTATTATACGGGGAAGTCATAACAAATTTGTAGAACTGCCACAAAATCAAAAAATATTGTAACGAAGTAATCGACGGCCTCCATGGTCGAGGGATAAGGCTCTCGACTACAAATCCGAAGGTCGCGGGTTCAAATCTCGGCGTGCGCAAGTAAATTTTATTTAATTAATTTGTGTTGTTTCACAATTAATTCATTTAAAAATAATATATACTATATTTGCGCACGTTCCAGAGTGGAAGATACTCTCAGTATCGCCCTGGTGAAAGACCACCATTCAGAATTGAAACGTTGCTTGAAATGGCTTTTAGCCGTGTTTGGTGACCAGATCTGAATAGCCAGGTATTCCCCACCTTCCTCTTCCCCTTATCCTTCCCCACCCCAATAACCTCAGCCCCACAACATTCCCCAATTGGGAATGCCATAGTCTCACTGGCTCCAGATGGTTGGGAGCAGTTGGGACTCTTGTGCGGGATTCATATAAAAAAAAAAGTTTGGATGAAAAGAAAATGTTGATATTTTCTATAATATTTTGCATACATAAAGCGTCGATCTGAAAGATTAAAGGTGCAGGTGCAGAGAAAAGTAGTATCTTGAGAAATGTGACATAAAATAAAATGTTATAGTTTATATTTGAGTCGCAGAGTTGCAAAACTCGCTCTGGAAATTTCCAAAGGATATTCAACACAGTTTTTGTGAGACTCCAGATTTCTAAAACAAATATAGAGCGCGTTTTAAAACTCCACCACACGATTGTTAAATCGCCTTACTAACTATGAAAGGTACGCCAGAATTTAAACAGAACGAACAGTGTACTCATATATCTACTCACACCAATAAATAAATAAAGTATGAAATTATCTGATTACTACTATTAATACACTAAGAAAAATTGCTACTTAGATGGGGGTTACGCATGATTTGGATTATTCATATTTCATTTATCTATCAATCTATTTTTTTGTCAAAAAACAAAAAAAAAAAATAAATAAAACAAACAAACTAATAATAATCCTACTAGTGGTATATGAACTTCGATACTAGGTACTTGCTTTCAAAGTTTCGTCAAACAAGGTCGTCGAATAGTAATTCCGTTATAAAAAAAACTAACTGGAGTACATGACAGTTGATGATATAATTATATAGTTGCGATCTTCACCACTGCCTGAATTTATTTAAATATCTCTGAATTTATTTATTTTTTTATTTTTAGTATATTTCTTCATTGTTTTACAAATATTAAATAAGTACCTGTAATTTCTCTTACGTATTAAATATAACATGTTTGTAATTGTATTAGAAATTAAATAAAAACATTATTATTATTATTATTATTATTATTATTATAACACCGTTTCAACGTTCGATATCATTGTAATAGATTCAATGTCAAGATTGTCGAATTGAACGGTGAACCAATACAAAAAAATCTACCAGGGGTATATGAAACATAGGGGTTGGTTACTCGTCTTCAATGCCCAACAGATCGCCGAATCAAACAAAAAGCTATTTGAAACATTATTTTCCTCCCAGGAGTAAATGAAATCGAACAGATCAATCACTTTCAACGTTCGAAATAATCGCCGAACTGCCGAAAAACCAATACACAAAAAATTATCAGGTAAAACTGTAAGGGATGACTTACCTTCAACGTTCAACATGATCGCCATGTTGATCTTGGGCTCCGTATTGACCTGACACTCGTAGATGCCAGCATCCCTGGACTGCACATACTCTATCCTCAGATTCCAGTCATCTGATGACTCGGGATGGATGACTCCGAATCTTCCATCTCCAGTATAGGTGAAGATGTGGGATGTGAGGATGTGGAGATCACGTTTGCGCATCCATGACACCTAGAAATAAGATAAAAATATTTCATTAATGTCGTGCGTTATATATAAAACCAATATTAAACGAATTTGTGGAAGCATATGTTTATTTAGGTATCATTATTGATTGTTTTTTCAAGGGGGATTTCCATATAAATAAGGTTTGTGTACGACTAAGATCAATCGTTAGTAGGTTACTTGAAATAAAATTCTTTGTTCCAATCTGTACAATTCGAATAATTTATTTATCATTAGCGGAATCTTTTTTAATGTGTGGAATTACGGCCTGGGGACGTTCCTGTAAAACGAACACCAATCCTGTTCAATCAGTTCAAAATTCAATTAAATAATTAGCTCATAAAAGTTTATACGAACAAAGACATAATATTCCATTCTTTTATCAGTCTCAAAATTCTTTCAGTAAGGTCAATTCTGTGGTACAAAATTATATTTCAGCACATTAATAACCCTATAAATACAAATAGACTAGAGCACACTTACAATACTCGTCTCAATTTTAATGAAGAATTAATGGTTCTTAAGCATACAAACAAATATGGACAAAGAACTTTAGATCACATGATTGCTAGCTGTTTAAATATGTTACCGGCTGAAATAAATTAAAAAAGTATTAAAACAGTTATATTGAAAACTAGGCTAGCTGAAAGAAACTATTTGTATTAGAGAATGAGAAAATATTATTTTAGTTACGATTTATTATTGCCTTTGTTTTTTATGTAGAAATATTTTTCTAAAAAGTAGTTAATCGGGACTTTTTGCATTGCATTTTTTTAAAATGAAATACAAAAATTATTAAAATTAAAAATATACATATAAATTGTATGAATGTTATGCACCGTATTTCACGCTCATATTGTTGATTGGGAAGTGACTGATTTTTATTCATAATAATGCAACCCCAACAACCGCTATCTCAAAATTCTTAGATTATATTTTTCTGTCGGTTAAACCTGGTACAACATGATCAGAATCAACACTCTTACCCCTGTGCTACGTCGGTCGTCTCTAACTAACTATGTAACTGCTAAATATCATTTTATTTTTCTATAAGTAGGACTAACTAAGTAACTTACTAATCATCATGCCGTTTCGCCGCAGGGGTAGGCCGAGAGTACGGACCACCAAACAACTCTATATTGTCATACACTTCTTGCTTCATTCATATTCATGCGATGTCCCATACATTCTCTTCTATTATTCCGACTTCTGATATGGCCCGACTCAAGTATTTGATTCACTTGATCGTGCTATGTCTTCATCGGACGTCCTCAGCTTCTTCTTCCATTCACATTCGCGTCATATATTCTCCTTACACTCCTTTCTTCGTTCATTCGCTCTACATGCCCAAACCATCTAAGCTTCTACTTTTTAATCTTACTCATTACGCTTACATCAGCCTTGCATTCTTTACGAATCTTAACATTTTTCAGCTGATCATACATGATTTTACCACACATTCGCCTCAGAGATCTCATTTCTACAGCATTCAGTCTACTTTCATCCTTCCTCTGGGAGTTCCATGCCTCACTGACATACATCAGGGTTGGTATCAGCATTCCATTGTGTACTGCTTGCTTCACTTCTTTGGAATTTTCTTTGTTTACGCCAAACGCGTTCAGTCCTCCTATAGGGAGGATTGAACGCCAAATAAATCTGTCTTGTCACTCATTGCATTAATCGAATTTGTACGAAGTTTCGTATTATTTTCCTTTCATGTTATTCGGTTTCTTGACACGACCAGATTCAAGTGTGTAAGTAACTTTCTTTATTTGAAATGTACTCTTTCGCACTAATACCAATAAAACATGTGTTCACAATAAGCCATTTGTCTAATGGGTTGGTAACCATAGCAACGAAGTTGCCATTATACATAAAAGTTTCTAGTGGATAAGTTTCTCATTTGGGGGTAGGTTTGTTTTAGAAGATAACTAACATGAACATTACTTCAATGGATAATACTCGCTTCGGTAGATAATGAACGAGTGCCATAATATGTCATCCTTCATCTGATAATGTATTTCGTAGTTTAACGTGAACGTGGGTTGGGACGTTGTGAAAGATAAAAACATAGCCGTAGAGGATTAAAATGAAAAGGTTAGGATTAAAATAATATGGCTTTGTTACAGATTATAAGTAGGTTTCTGAACAGGGGTTAATGTTATCCATTTGAGGTCGTACGTTGGGTGTAAATTGTCAAATAAATTTATTAATATAATAAACTATGTTTTGAAACTAAAGTTGAACATTAAGGAAATGTCGGGTTCGGAGTAGTAGGTACACACCTCCATGACAACAGACTTGAATTTGATTGTCACGATAAAAGGTTCTAATGATGTTTAATCTACATAAACAGCTGTTCTCAAATTCGTGAGATGAGGGTCTCCCTAATCGTTAATAAATAAATGGAAATTCTAGATGTTGCAAATAAACCATTTGTAGAATGTCCGCAGGGTTGAAACAAGAATGAGGAAGCAGTGGACATGATCAGTTTATTAATGTGTCAACATAAAAATTTAATCGAACATACAAAATTTAAAATTATGAGATCTGATGCCAAATTACTATAAGGATCCCAAAACTGAACAATCAAGCGACAGAGGTCCGTGATTTGTATTATGTATACGAACAAGAACCCTATCAAACACATCATTATCCATTTTTGAAATGAGTTATGCATCGAACGCGCAAACTTCTAACTTAATAGTAAATGTTATGAATATTTCTGGATATTTTCCAAACAAATTTAAGTAAGTAAATGAGTACTGATCCCTAATAGTTTTGTGAAATCCGATTTGAAACTCCTCTTCTAACAAACATGTTTCGTATCCATGAATCTACGAGTTCTGTTGTACGGTTTAAATTCGTGGATTGAGCTAACAGGAGCGCGGAGTTTCGGCAAGGTAAATCTTTCTACCTTAATTTCCGGTCATGTCATGTCTTTCCCTGCCGACCGAACCCTTTTTGGACGTGGTTTATGTTGCTTTCAGTATC
>JAHDVE020003100.1:0-13544 GCA_022606495.2 Halesus radiatus | reverse complement strand
TTTAAGAGCACTTGTTCTGGTGTTTTCGGGAATAAATCAGGGTACCATCGCCCACAAAAAGATGATAAAAGGGTTGCTCTATGCCAGTATTCCTGAGTTCTACGATAGGGTTCCCACAGGCAGAATCCTCAATCGAGTTTCAAAGGATCTGCGATAACTTGACTAAGAAATAGGATTTGTTTTCGGAAATTCGATGGTAAACCTCTTTGGATTACTGGGAAATATGATTATTTGCACTTATGCCTCGACACCCTACATTATAATCCCCGTCATTCTTTTCGTGTACATCTGCATCAGGTTCAAAAAATATTATATGAATGCACAACGAGAATGCGTTCGCCTCGAAAACATCAGCAGCTCCCCAATCGTTAGCGGATTTACGGAAGCAATTAACGGTCTTGCCACGATCCGTGCGTACAAGGCGTCGCAAATCTTCTTGGACAAACAATGCACAATAGTTAATACTAACAAGCGAAATAGGATTTGTAGATAAGCTATGCAGTGTTGGTTCGCTCAGAGGTTAGCTTGGCTTTCGTACCTGATCAATATCTCTGCTATTTCTTTCTGCATACTGAGCGCTAATAACAATCCCTCAATGGCTGGACTGTTGTTAGCCTACGCCTTCACCATTGATGAAAGTGTTATTAATCTCATCTATTGCCTTACTACTCTGGAGACAAAAATGGTGAGCGTGGAGAGAGTCACTAATTTTATGAATATTGAGCCTGAGGCAGGCTATGTACAATACACCAAAAAGTGGTGGACCAAGGATGAAGCTGTTACTAACGTAGTCCCAGAAGGTAAAGTCGAGTTCTCTGATTTTGTTTTAAAATACAGGCCTGATTTGCCTGAGGTACTCAAAAAGATAAGTTTTGTAATCCAGCCAAAATAGAAGATTGGAATCGTTGGTCGAACTGGAGCGGGAAAGTCCACAATCACATCTGCTATACTCAGACTTATCGAGCCAACTGCAGGAAAGGTCTTAATCGATAATCAAAATCTACTGGATATTAATCTTAAAGATTTAAGGTCGAGCATAACCCTGATTCCGCAAGATCCTGTCCTTATTGAAGGGACTCTTCGGGAGAACTTAGACCCTAGAAAATAGCACCCCGATTAGATATTAATTGAGACATTGAATAAGTGTTGCCTCAATACCTTAGTAATCGACCGAGAAGGGTTGGAGACCAAAATATCGGATGCAGGAGACAATTTATCAGTCGGAGAGAAGCAGCTGATATGTATCTGTCGAGCTATTATAAGAAAAAGTAAGCTGATCTTGATTGACTAGGCAACAGCCAACATCGACATAAAGGCTGACAATACGATCCAGAAAGTGATATTGGAATGTTTTGGCGATGCCACAGTTATTACGATTGCGCACAGGCTGAAGACGATTATCAACAGCGACCGGATAATAGTCTTAGAGAACGGAGAAGTCGCAGAGCTTGGCAGTCCTCAGGACTTGCTGGAGAAGCCCAACGGAGTCTTTAAGTAAATGGTAAACAAATCAAACTCTGATGACAAATTATGAATTCCGTCCGTAATATAAAAATGTATTCTATTCTATTCTATTTTAATTTAATTTTAATTTCGATTTTATTATTGAAGAGTCTTTAAAAAATATTAATCATAGTTATACTTTAATATTGATATAAATTTTGTTCTTTAGCATCAGTTAACTATTATTTATATTTTCTATAAATATTTTATTTTATTAATTATTCTTATTGTTTACTTATAGAGGTAGGATTAATCCCTAAAATTATTATGAACCCTTTTCTGTAGTACTATGCTAGAAAACTATAAACTACAAGAAAGTTAACATATTGCACCCAATGGATAAGCAATATATATATATATATGTGAATAAATTACAAAGATACAAAACCCTCCTTAATTTTCTTCACGTCTTATTGTGTTTAATTTCCTTCTCATGAGTTTATTAAGGAGATTTATCACTAGAATTAAGAAAATATTTGTTCAACTCGATGCGGATGTCGTCAGGATGCTGCTTTATTACAGATAGAAGTACGTTGAGCACCTATAATAAGGCAGAATCCTTTGGATCATCGTACCAAGCCTTGATTTAGATTCCGTTCTCAGGTTGCTGCTGAAAATTGTCTCGCAAGTTGTCCACAATGATCGTTCTTTTGAGGTCCCTTCCGATTCGCGAAAGATCTTTGATATAGCCATCTTTGTGTTGGATTGCGTGATGCCTGTACAATTTGAATGAGATTCCACGCAAATGTCCTACCACCCAGTCTGCATAATCAGGCATCCCACAAGTAAATATGCCAACCTCGTAATAATGGCTGACTTCATTAAGAAATTCCTGACAGAAAGGTCTTATCTTGAAAGCTCCAAATCTGTCGTACTCGCGATAATGGACAAGGGTCTCATCCAAGTCCAGGACGAGAGTGTATGGTTTCGGGGAATGATCGTGCAGGTATGGACTCGGACAGGTCGACAAGAACCCGATAGTACAGGAAGGATCTTCTTGCTGCAAAATGGCTAGATGATGTGCATAGATTTAGAGAGTTTTATAGAATGCCAAATTAATAGAGATGTTCTTGCACTACTAAACCCAGTTCTGCACAAATCCATAGAGATCCCGAGTGTGTTTCAGCATATTTAAGACTCGCCGCAGTAGAGATTGGTTGCATTTGAAGAGGAGCTACTTGGTCGTTCTCTGTCCATCCATCACCAGTAGTTTCATTTTCTAGATAAGCAACACGTTGGTTTGCTGTTAGTGTCTGGCGATCTGCTGGAAGAGGTTAAGGTACGTGTCTCGAACTATGCCTAGTATGAGCTTGAGTTGGGCATATTCGAAGCGGTACTTCTTTCTTAGTATTGACTCGACAACCAGCAACACAGCAATTCTTTCAAGGAACATGAACTATTGTGCTTTTGCCGAGTGTGTTGGATTAAGAAAAAGCTTGTCAAACTTAGAAACATCGGAATGTTCATCTTCGAGTACATATTTACGAATTATCTCAAGCACAACGAGTTAGTTTTAGTCAGCTTTAATTTTTAGTAGTACGGCTTCGAATGCTGCGTAGTGCACAACAAGCTACTCGAGCTTCGAATAACTCAAGTTTATTTCTGCAGGTTCTAGATTGAGCTCTTCGAAAGTCAATACAATATTCGGATTTTGCTCATCTGCAACAAACGCATTGGGCTTTGCTGTTGAAAGAATAGTTTTTCGGGTCGATGATTCGAAATCATGAACATTCCGAGTTTAATTTGGTAGTTTCAAAGTTTCGACCAAAACCTTTTTGAGGTATTTATGATTGGATTGGCTGTTATTGACTGGAGTGCTAATTTTGAAACCTCTTTATTTATTGATTTGGTTTACGATGTTATTGACTCTGGGCCTCTCAACTGACCGGTACAGCCTTATTTCTGAAGATGTTGTTGTCGGTTTGCCGGTTACAAAAGGATCATTATTTGTGTCACTGTCCGTGTTCAGTCTATTGCCAGACTTTTCAAGGCTGAATTGCGAAAGATTGATTTGCCTGGTATTATTTGTATTATTTTTTCGCATTGGTGTTGTTCTTTTTGGGAGGATGTCGACCTGCATTTGCCTAGATATTTTTTGGTAAATAGCCTGAAAGGAAGAAGAAGCCAGAGTTGTTGTTGGTTAGGGTTTCGCGGTTGTGACAGAATGTTCTTCCTGGTATGGGCTTTCCTTAAGTTTAATTCTGTTGAGGATGTTTCTTTTCTTAAGGTGTATATTCTTCATGTAGGTGCGAAGAAAATCTACAATATAATTATTTTATAGTCTTAAAAACTTATTCCTTTAGATAATAATATATGTTTTTTTTCAGGCGACAAAAATATGTTTTATAACAAAAATATAGTTAATATCGACAAGGAAAACATTTTAAATTTATAAACAAAAAGTTAAGAATGGATGAACTTAGACTAGACTTTTAGGTCATGCTTCAAAAGGGATTTTTCTGATCGAGCTTGCGGAAGTAAAGCTGACCTGATTGAAGTCACTGTTTTCCACCTCTTCTTATTTGATCAGCGTCAGATCCCTCAATTCATTTAGGATATATCGCTCCGTTTATAATTTGGATGATGAACCCACATTCATTCCCTCATTTGACAGATTTGGCCTTCTATTTTGGTTGTCATTACCGAATTACTGTCCTTCCAAAGGATATATCATGGAAGGTAGGCTTAAGTGACTATTATCAGGCTGGTCTTCCCACACTTCTGGGATGACCTCGGGTCGATATTGAGACGTTGTTTGGACTTGGTTCAACTCGCTTTACCAATATGTTAGAGTGTATGGAGAAGTTGTTCTGCTATTTTGCTCCCCGAACTTTTATTAACTGACTCCCTCCATCTTATTACTAACTTTTTGTTGTTGTTTGAGATCAAAGGATCTATTTTAAGTTTTTGCTAATGATTTCTTTTTTTGAGGCTCAACAGATGATGAGCTTGAGAAAAATTAACTCAGCAAGTCGAATTTCGGTTTTGGATCATTCGATTTGGATTCTACTAATTGGTAATTCTTGAACTCCTTGCTAGGAATGATTTTTTATTGGTTATTTACTTTTGCTTATTAAGAGGATTTCTCTAATTTATTTTTCTTCTTCTTCGATGGATGTGACTATTGAGAAGGAGGGATTGGTGTTTTCGTGTAAAACCCATCCAGTAGTGAAGCTTTACTATTCGCAAAAGTGTTTTCTTGTTTAGGGATCAGTAATTGGACTGGTTGGTTTATTCGACAGGTATTGTTCTCAGTCTCTGGTATCTTATGTGATTGAAGGGAGACATTGTGTTCCGACTTTGGTACTTCGAGTGTCACCTGATGATGATTAGCCTTCTTCATCAACTTTGAGTACTTCAACTCGCTCAGATTGATTGTCTCATCCTTGCTTAAGGAGAAATCATGATCCTATATGGAGTTATCATTCGATAGAAGGGAAGAAGTCAAACACAACTTGGAACCACTTTCATGGCTGGTGAGGATTTTGTGATGGATCTCATCTGGAGTTTATTAAAGCAATTAGGGAGGCATCAAGATTTATTCTTCTGCGACAACATGACGCGTCCTCTCTCCATGTGCTGAGTTATTGTTATTGTTGAATTTAGTTCGGAAGAGATGAGGAAAGTAGTCTTCGGCTTCGGAATCGCTTTAGTCAGGATGTAGAGGTCCAGAGAAATAAACATAATTTTACGAAACCGTTCTCAAAGTCTTTGGTTGATAAATAATAGAGTCATCAGAAAACAGTACTTTTTGTTTCGATTATTCCAATCTTGGCTGATACACTGAATTGAATTTGGATTCCATTCGTATTTGTGGAGAGGTGACCGAAGGATAAGCTGATGCGTTGTAATTGTTGTTTGAATGAAACGGATGATAATATGAATTGTTATTGACTTGAAGGGGATAAGCAGACATATTTTGAATGGATTACTCTGGATAGCGGATGGGTTGTTGTTGATTAGTTTGAGGCAAGTATTGCTTCATTAAATGAGATCCAAATTTGAGAATCGGAGGAACAGACACCTCTAACCTCGGCCTCATTTGTTCTGGCTGCAGAGTTAATAGGCCGGGAGGCTGCTACTGCTCCTTTTTGAACCATACATACTCCGACGAAGAAAACAACTCTCCCCCATCGAGACTCTCTTCACTATCGTTTTAGGCAGCACGCTTTTTGCTGGGCTTCTGGTATTTTGTCTGAAACTGAGTCGTTTTTAACTAAAGTTCTTTTTCTTAGATAAGCCTTCTTTGTTCCTCATTTCTTTCTTGTAACATCTACATCATGCGCAGTTATTTTTCCTTGAGTTCAAGCATGAAGTGTTGGATGATATAGTCAGAATTCTGCTGTTGTTGCGGTTGGGTGTGGGAAACCTGTGCGTGGTATTCCAGTACTTATTTTGAACTAAAATTGTCAGCCTTGCAGATTGGACAATAATATCTCTCAGCAATAGGAGCACTTACTTTTTAGGCTTACTTTTTTGCTTTAATTGATTATTTCTTTGATTTGATTCTCTCCTTGAGCTTCTTAATCATCTCAACTTGAAGTTTGACTTAGGTTCCTTTTTCATCAATGCGTAGTTTGCTTTTCTTAAGTTTATTTTAAATTTCGTCTGCTTTTTGGACTAAAATGGCTTTTTAAACATTTTTGAGCTCGATGGATCTGGAGAGGTGTTCGATATGTTCTGGATGATCTGTCAGATTATTCTGAATGAGTTTGAGGAGTTTGAATATATAGCCACGCGGAAGCCTTTGGAACATTTCGTTTGTGATTGTTTTTCCACTGATAATTTCAGCGAGGGAGATTGCAGTATCGGGGTTGGTCTGATAAGGAAGTTTGCTGAGCCGAAGCCAGTCGATCTAGCTCTGGTCGCCGAGAGGATAATTATGCTGATAATGCATGCTTTTTTACCAAATAATTTAATCGAAGTATGTAGAAAGTCAAACTATTAAATAAATTCAAATTTAGACAAAAGGCAAATAAATTATTCATCAATACATTTATAAGTAAAATAAATTCGTTAATAAAAAAGGGGTATAAATATATAATGAATGAAGCATGCCCTTCAGTTGTTATAGTAATCGAGCGAGAATTTCAATGGAAAAGGGAGGCATTATCGAGGCAATTTCTCGTATTTTTTGCAGGTGAGTTTGAATGAGACCAGACTTTTCATGTTTAATTTACATAGGACTCGGAAGTTCTGAATCGGATTGCATTCTAAGTGTCGTGTCGATAATAAGAATAAACTAATTTATTTAAGATGCTTTATAAAAGTGTACCACAAGAAAAGCTGGTCAGTTTTGGAAGACAAACATACCCGAGTACCTCAACCGATACAATAGAGTTGCTATCTATTATGTTTAAAATGAAATTAGAAAGACATTGGTATATAGATAGTGATATTTGTATATTTATTTAAAATTGTTTACAGAATGAGATCTCTTCCACTTCAGGCATCTAAATATATTTCAGGAAGTTGATGTCAGTCAAATAATTGCATCCTATATATAAATATATGCATTCATACGTTCTCGAGTTACATAGCAAACATAATTTACCTGCGATAAACCCTTTAAGGTTAGGAAAATGCGCATACTTTAGGCAGTTTAAACTTTTGATCCGATTCTAAGCTACTCAAATAGACTCATATAAATATACTTAAAATCAATGTCTGTAGATTCTTTAGGTCGATCTGGCGCAATGGACTACAATCCGCTATATGATTTCCCCCTAGGATAAAATTATATTTGTTTACCAAATAATTATAACATTCTTTATTGGGTTTTTGTTTACTTCCGTACCCCCCGAAAAACAGAGACTGGATATTACAAGTGTTTAGGCTAAGCAAAAATTCAATGCATTAGATCCCATTATTCCCAAGATCCAAAGCAGTAAGATCAGACAAGTCTGTTGTCAAGAAAACCTGCCATTTCTCAATCTGATGGATGTTTTATTATTATTTTCTCAAAAACCAATCGATGAGTACTCCTTTTTTCAATACCAAAGCTTCACACAGATTTTTGTAGGCGAATGATTGAGTATCAACAGTTGAGATATCGACTTGTATTGTTGATGAAATATTGAACTTCTTCATAAAGGAAAAAAATAAGAAATATTATTGAAAAAATATTATAATAAATAATACGAACATAGAAGTGGAAAAAAATGAAATCAAATCTGAAACCAGAGCAAATAGAATATTACATGCGTAAGGCTCTTTAAATAGCAAAAGAAGCTCTTTTAAAAGATGAAGTTCCTGTCGGAGGGGTATTTGTAATTTAAAAAGAACACGTCCCTTAGACATACCGAAAAACTATTATCATATCAGGTCATGAATCTATGGAGTCACTTCCATTTGAAATCCTGAAAGCTTCTCACAATCTCACCAACATCACAAAAAACGCAACCAGTCATGCATAAATTAATTGCCTAAAATAGTTCGAAAGGGAAGGACACTTCGATCTAGTCAAACATATGACATTATTTGTTACGGTCGAGCCATGTATAATGTGTGCAAAAGCACTCGATCTGGCCCAGATCAAAGAAGTATATTACGGACAAAACAATGACAAATTTGGGGGTTGTGGGGGAGTGTTACGATTGAACACGAAATACATGGCACATGGGGGACATTTGGAGGAGTAATCACGGCAGATTTTGAAAGATTTTTACGAAAAGGGAAACCAAAAACTCCCGACAGAGATGAGGAACCGCAAGAGACTAAAAAAGGTATCGATCTAGTCCTGATAACAACATATTTTAAATTCATTCAAATTACCACTATTTACTTTATGAGTTAATTCATAAATACTGAAAAATATAGTATATATCATAAAAAAATTATTGATTTTTTTTACAAATTGTGACCAGTGCCAGTGACACAATTAAAACAATATTTATAACTACAGTAATTTTAGTTTTTTGACATAAATTATTATTGAAAATTTAAATTTCTTTTTAATAACACAATAAATGTTTGTTGAAAAACCATTACATTAATTAACGTGGATACGTCAGTGTAAGGATTATTTATAGTTTAATGTCAAAAATCAATATATTAATTAATTAATCTATATTCAATATTCAATATTCAATATTCATTTCCTTTTCAAAGGTTCTCATGCAGAAATAAAATAAAGACAACTCCAAGGCCGATAATGGAAACATCGCTGACTCAGCTGTTGTTTTGGCTAACCAAGTATAAAATGCACAATTTATGGGAGAACATGATTAAAAGCATGTGACGATCGGAGACTTCATCAAGTCAGCAGTGTACGGAGGAACTGATGGTATTATCACGAGCTTCATTATCGCTTTGTCATCCTTTGGCAGCAGCAGTACCATAGCTTCTATTGTCGGTTTCGGGGTATCATCGCTGATTGCCGATGGACTTTCGATGGGCGTTGCAGATTATCTAGCGACAAAAAGTGACGCCGAATACCAAGACTCTTAGAGAGAAAAGGAACAAAAGGAAATCGAAGAAGATTTCGAGGCTGAGAAATCTGAGATGAAAAAGATTTACCGTGATCTAGGAGAAGGTGAAGCTGAGTCTCAGTAAATTGTTGACATACTAGCAACTAATAAGGAAGGCTTCCTGGATGTGATGTTGGTCGAGGAACTTGGACTTGTGACCGGAGAAGAAAGTCCTTTCATTAACAGCTTGGTTTCTTTCTTTTCTTTCGCGATTTTCGGACTGTTGCCTTTGCTGCCCTTCATTGTCGCCAAAGGTGCTGGACTTTCTTGGAATAACAACTTGGTATTGGTTTCAGGCCTGCTCACATTTGTGTTTCTATTTGTTCTCGGTTTCACAAAAAGCCTCGTTGCTCATACGAAATGGTACTGGAGTTGTTTAGAGACGATTATTATTGGAACTCTCTCGTCTGCCGCTGGCTATGGTATCGGGGCTGCATTTGGAAGTTAATGATATGTAATTATATTTCCCGTTTGAGATAGAATTTGAAATAAAAGCATTTAATCACTATCAGAATCGTTGGTTTAAATATTTCAATGCATGTGAAACCAACAAATAATATCTAAAAAAATATTCTATATATACAGTTATTTCAACTAAAATACTTTGGTAAAAATAACTGTGATCAATATACCATCATTTTTTTTAGATAAACAATGTCTCACAATAAAATAATATTTAACTAAAAAACTTAAGATGAATGAATAACTTCTTGAAATATATTTAAAAAAACTGAATTTGCTGTTGAAATATTAGAATTACAAATATAAACTAGAATTCCTTTTGTTAATGAGTGAACATTAATTCTTACATGAATCGCTGTAAGCATCAATTATAATTATACCTAAAAAATTTCGAAAATATAATAGTTTACTAGCTTTATAGTTTAAACATATTATATTGAAATTATTCGGTATCTTATTTTATTTCAGCATGATCATCTAAAAGCTCATCGATATTAATAGTTCCGAAGCCAATGACCTCGATTCTGATCTTGTTCGGGCTTCCTAACAATAAAACGCTACGGTTCCGACAGAACATTAATAGAAACATGTCTTTTTTGGACAATTCATCAAGTCAGCAGTCTATGGAGGAATCGACGGCATTATCACAAGCTTCGTCATTGCTTTGTCATCCTTTGGTAGCAGTAGCACCATCGCTTCTATTGTTGGGTTCGGGGTATCATCGTTGATTGCCGATGGACTTTCTATGGGACTTGCTGATTATCTCGCGACAACAAGCGATGCAGATTTTAAAGATTCAGAGAGAGCTCGGGAACAGAAGGAAATGTAGCTGGATATTGAAGCTGAAAAAGCCTAGATGAAGAAAATCTATCGCCAGCTAGGAGTAAGTTCAGAGGAATCTCAATAAATTGTTAACATACTCGCTACTAATAAGGAAGGATTTTTGGATGTGATGCTTGTCGAGGAACTCGGACTTATCGCCGGAGAGGAAAATCCTTTCACGAACAGTATTGTTTCTTTTCTTTCTTTTTGTATTTTTGGAGTACTGCCTCTGCTGCCTTTCCTTGTCGCCAAGGGTGCTGGCCTAGGATGGAATAATACATTTGTATTGGTTTCGGGTCTGCTTACATTTGCATTTTTATTGGTCCTGGGTTTAACAAAAAGCCTCGTTGCTCATACTAAATGGTACTGGAGCTGTTTAGAAACCAGTATTATTGGAGCTCTGTCGGCTGGTGCTGGCTACAGCATTGGAGCTGCATTTGGAAGTGACTGATCT
Source organism: Halesus radiatus (assembly GCA_022606495.2). Classification (NCBI taxonomy): domain Eukaryota; kingdom Metazoa; phylum Arthropoda; class Insecta; order Trichoptera; family Limnephilidae; genus Halesus; species Halesus radiatus. Next base: position 2,834 of record JAHDVE020003100.1, on the reverse strand, counting down.
ATCATAGCAAAATTATATTGTATATAAATATAAATATAATACTAAATACTTTTAAATTACTATTATTTTCAAGCATTGAGGGCGAATTGATTCTCATATTTCTTGCAATTGAACATAATAAAAATTATCTAATTAAAAGAAATATAAATATAGATATCTATATCTATATATATCACATTTTTCAAATTATTTTTTTAAATATACACATAAAAAAAATATATACCATCGAATCAAAAGAGATACGACTTCATAGAAACAATATGGATGACAAGAAATAATTTGTAGGCCAGGAAATCCATGGGTACAAAATAATGAAACCAATAGGCCAAGGAAAGTTCTCCACCGTCTACAAAGCTGAAAATGCAGAATCGCAGCCTGTGGCAGTCAAGAAAATCAAGGTTCAAGAATAATTATAATTATATATTTTTTGTAAATAATGTATGTTTTGTATTTGGTTCATCAACATCACAGATTTTCGACATGATGGATCCCAAACAGCGAGAGAAATGTCTCAAAGAAGTCGATCTCATGAAGCCTCTCATGCACCCAAATATTATTAAATACATCGATAGTTTCACTCATAATAATGAATTGATCATTGTCACAGAATGGGCTGAAAAAGGCGACCTTAAGAGGCTCATCAAAGACCACCAATCCGACGAGACTCCATTTGAATAAATAAAGATATGGGATTTTCTGATTCAAATTTCTAGCGCCTTGAAGCACATGCACGAAAAACGAATTATGCATCGAGACTTGAAACCTGCCAATATTTTCATTGCTCTCGACGATAGTCTCAAGGTCGGAGATTTAGGCTTAGGCAGAGCATTTGGATCAGGGACAGTTGAAGCACATTCGAAAGTCGGAACACCTTTGTATATGTCACCTGAGCTCCTCAGAGATTAGGGATACCATATGAATGCAGATGTTTGGAGTCTGGGCTGTATTACCTACGAACTAGCTGAGTTGAGGTCTCCCTTTAGGAACGAGAACGAGAAGATGTCGCTCATGGACCTATTTAATAACATCACAAAAGGGGAATACAAACCCATATCAAACAGGTATTCTGCTGAACTTTCTGATCTCATCAAAAATATGATTGTGGTGGACCCAAACAGGAGACTGTCGAGCACCGACGTGCTGGCAATTTCGGATGAGAACTTCCAAAGACTGCGAAAAAGTCCTCGATTGGATTGCTACATTTTATGTGACGACATCATCAACAAGCTTAATCTCCTCGACTACCGTGGATTCTGTAGAGTTACCGAGCACAAACCAATTCATAAACTCTACTTCGCAGAGAAAGACCCAAATCAAAAATAGAATTAGCAGCTCTACTACTTTCTGTAAATCTGTTACTGGTTGATGAACCTTAAGAAAATGGACAAGTCCAAAGATAAAGCTGCCTCTCAAGCAAAACCTTTGATCGACTTTCGCTCGATCTAATCATCCACAACCAAATTTTTGTCCGATCTTGTTAATTTTGACATGAAACTTTAAATCCTTCCTCGACAAATCCAACAGGTTTTTTTTTTTTTAATCGCACATTATACATTAAATTATACATTTTTTATTGTTGTTTTGCTTTGAATATAATTACAATAATTCAGAATAGGGCTATGGATAAAGTGTATGTTACATTATCAATGAACTTCTGACTCGGGAACTGATTCGCATTAACTTCAAGTTCGCTAACAGTGCAGGGGTAGCGGCCACCCAGAGCGACGTAGAACAGTATCACTAGATGTAAGTTGTAGAAGACCAGCTCATAAAGCACTAAGATCCAAAAAATCAGCTCGAAGAGGATATATAGTGTATTCATTATAACATTAAAAAATAAAAAAATAAACTTGTTTTTCTTTGGATTTATCATTATTAGAAACAACTGAATTTGAAAGATCGATTCTTTTTAAACGAAACAAGCATGGCTTGGGCAATCTCAACGTATCGACGAACAATGCAGGAGGAGGCGACAAGTTGCTGGAGAAGATTAAAGAAATTGATGATGAAGATTACCAAATGATATTCGGAAAGATTGAGAAGAAGGATTGGGATTTGGAATGTAACAAAGTTGACCAATAACTCACAAAAGTAGCTATCCTGGCGAAGGAAGGCAGAAGAAAAGATGGGCTGATGAATAACTACGAAAGAGTTAAAGGTCCAGCAGGAGTAAGCAACCAACAAGTTATATAATCATACTGTTCTTTTGTATCTATAGAAAATAAATGATCTTCTATTATACGTGAAGCCTTCCACCTACAAGTTGTACGAAAAGGTAAATGCAGATCTCGATATCATCCAAAAGGGAGAAAAGACGATCAACCAAGGGTCGATGAACGAAATGGGCAAGGTGTATGGAGAGCGAAGTGTGATAAAGACCAAGCTTGTCGAACAGCTTTCTAAATTAACTGCGTCGAGCACATAAAAAATCCAATAATTGTAGTAAATCGACATAAAGCTGAACGAAGTTAATACCAAGATATAAGGGGCAAGTGGTGCTTCTAACGAAATGGCTGGGATTTCCAAGCTTCGACAAGCTGTTAAAAATTTACAAGTAAAAAATACAAATACAAACCATGATTCTATTGATTAATTTTCATAAACGATTTATGTGTTTCTTAGTTGTAAATTAAAGAGGCAGATTCCAAAATCGGACTACTAAACTGGCAACTTTTGCATAAGTACCACCGAGAAGATCCAAGTCACCTGGAAATTAATTATTAATAATAATAGTTCTGATCATAAACTACGTTTTTTCTCTTGTATTTTTTTGCCTGCATTTTTTTAAAAATCTTATAGTCATCTTTAGAAAATATACATATAAATAAAAATAT
>JAHDVE020003099.1:0-12647 GCA_022606495.2 Halesus radiatus | reverse complement strand
ATATCCTTTCATCAGTTAACTATTGGTTCTTTGTGATATATTTTCTAGGCGTGATGGAGTTGGAGATGCAAATTTACCTCAAAGTGATCACTCGATCGAATCTCAAACGACAAAAAATAAACAATAGAGATTATATTTTCTATTGCTTTAAAAAAGGATGCCTCAAAATTCGATTCAATTAACTCAGGGATAAAAAAGGATACTACCTCCTTGACAAACAAGTCGGGAAACATTGCTTCAATTGCGAATTTATACCCTCCGAAACTTTATACCAACAAACGGTTATTCTACTGGGCATGTACAAGCCCGCTTTTTGTGATTTTGTTCGCTTAAGACTTGATCGGAAAAACACCTAAATCATAGATGAATTCTGCAAAGATAATTTGGAAGGGGTGAGATTCTGGGAAGAATATATCAAGGACAGAAATCAGTCTGATAAGATTTTGAAAAAATTAAAGAACATGGTTTTAGCTTTTAAGAACATGAAGGTCGCACCCAAGAACGGACACAAGAGTTGCAACTATGAAGACTAAGAGGATAGGAGCTAATCTACCACCATCGCAACACCTCCGATGCCAGGATCTCCAATGTCCAAATTCCCAGTTTTTCTCGATGGGACTTCTTCGTCAATGCCTTTACCTACTTGTAGTTCAAATAAAAATAAATAATTTTTGTAAGTGTCGAGTCAATCCCCAACTCCCTACCGAAATCTATAGACAACCTGCCCCCTGTTACCACTTTGGGATGGGGCTCAATTTCGCCATTAAAAACAGGAGAACACGCTTCAAAATGAAGAGATGTAGGAGACGATTGGATTGGCAATGGGAAACATTTTTACGACCATTGAATAGTTAAGCTTTGACAACTAAAACTATCTTAACATACATAACTAGCCAGGAACCAAGACAAACTAGACCTCAACTCAAACTCAAACTTAAACTGAGAGTATTGAATAAAAAACTCTTTTCTCCAATTGGGTTGAGGAGGCCTTATCGATCAGCTATATCTCATAATTTTTCTGAGTTATTCCTCCGAGAAAACTCGTAGGCTATGGCCTATTACAACATATAGGCCACTTCCTTGCTGATAACCCCTCAATTATAGATGATTTATTTAGATCCATATTTCTAAGTATATATTTATTATATCAATTTGAATAAAATAATTTATATTGTAAAAATATATATATTTTTATTTATTCAAACTTAGGAAGTATAATGCTTTGTTTGTTCAGTTTATTTGTAGAAATAAATAAAATATTAGTTGTATTTTTTAAAATTATAGTGATATAGATATATATATATATATGTTTAATGATTTTTTTAGTATATTTAAAAAAACCTAATAGATTTTTTAACCCGTATATTCGTACAAATAAGAAATATAATAAGATATGTTAGTAGAAATCATGAAATAAAAATTTCAATAAAATTATTGAATGTCTAAACATAATTTTTTTATAATATCTGGCTATCTCCTCTTTTTTAGCCCAATGCATTAAATAAATTGGGAAACCTTTTTCGACCAAATTGATGGTTCTGCACAATAATTCCGTGTCCAATAGTTAGAAGAATTGTTTTTTTCAACTCGAAAACAGAGAGATAAACCCTAGATGTGTTATGTTGAATTCATTTTTGGTGTTTATTTTTTTGAATGAAGTCTTAAGAAATTAAAAAAATTTGAATGGCACAAGCAGATATTAATACATTACGATATATGAAATAAGTTTATATTAATATATACGCACCTCTAAATATTTAGATATTATAGATAATACAACATTAAGCACTGTTAAATGTAAATAAATAAAAAATTATATGTTTGTATGTTTTTCTATTTTTTTTGAATTTTTGTTATTTATAATTAATGACTCCCTGAATGGAGAAGCCCAGCAATAGATGGAATTCGAACTTAGTACCTGGGAACACGTTGTGGAGAATCTGTAGCTGTTGCCAATATTGTTGGTTTGTTAATGTTTGAACTTTTTATACTTTTCAACTCCAGATGAGAGGAACTAAAAAGAAAGAAAACATTACACATGTGTAAAAGGTATTCAAAAATTTGCCGATTAAATAGATTTGATGAGCGACCAATAACTACAATAAATGAACAGTTGGAAAGACTTCGGGCTTATTACTAACCCTTTATTATTTCCAAAATTCAATAAATTATAAACACTATCTTAATATAATAATGCTCTATATATCCATATTTGATTTCGTCATTGTTATTCAAACTATTACTAAATATTAAATTTGATAACAAATATTAATATGTATATATATACACATATACACATTTATAAATATCAATTTTAATTAGAAAAAGATAAAAATACACATTTTATTATCTAAAATCGCAACTATATTTTCTAAAAATAAAAATATATACAAGATTTTATATAATGTTATTTTTTTTAATACTTAAGATGTCCTGCATACCATCATAATATCAATCTATAAAACATGCCTCACTAAAAAAGAAAAATATATAATTATTATTATTAATAATTATCTCACAAAAAAAAAAATATAAAAAATATACCATTTCCCTTTTCCCCAAAGGAGCATCGAGTTTACATTTTTGAAAAATAGAGTCAATACTATACTTTTAGATCGAAATCACTGAAAAATCTAAAATGAATTTCTTGAAGAGTTACACAGTCAAGCTCGAAGCCAAATACATCAAAGGTAAGACCTATTTTTAAAACTTTTTTTATTTTGTTCAAAAGTATTCAAGCACATTAGTTTTACTAAGCTTTTAACAATAGGAGTTTTCACAACTTTCTATCTACACCACAGCTTTTGAAATATTTTTTTTTGTTTCTTTATCAGTTCGTTATATACAAATTTAGTAGAATTTCTTATTAATATAGGTTTTGTTATTTATATTTGGTATTTTATTTGTTATTTGTTATGATAGTTTTTTTCTTTTAGTTGATAAAATAATCATTTACCTTTATAAAAATTATTTTAATAATATTCAAATATTTTTTTTACAACTAGGCTTATTCGTATCCGGGGAAAAAAATACCTCAAATTGAATAACGAAATCACTATTTAAATATCATTCTGACGCTTGTCAAATATCACTTATCTTACAAATATTATATAATGTTGGTTAGATTCAGAATAAATAATACCTCTATTTTCTTATAGATGCTATTTTAAAATAAATGACTGACATTCTTTCTTTCCACACTGCCAGCAAGATTAAGAGATTTACTGAAGGCGATAAACAGGTTTTCTTTTGCGGTAACTGTGGCAACAACTCAACCAAAGGAAGACAATGCTTTGAAATGGTTTTTTAACCCGAACTTGCTGGTTCCAGCAAGTATATCATGACGAGCCAGACAACCAGCCCCAACCATTAAGAACATTGTGCCAAGAAGGGAGATGCTCGATTGGGTTTTAAAACGAGGACTTTATTCGATCTCTATAAAGAAACAATTCGAGACTTTATCCAAGAAAATGAGTTGATGGACAAAAAGCCCCTCAAAATACTTAAGATTTTCAGTTCCAAGTACGTTGATTCACAAAATACTCCGTTTTTCAGAGACTATATTGCTTCTCCTGAAGAGATCCACTCGACTAAGAAAAAATGGGACAATCTTATTGGATAAATCAAAAAAGAATACAAAAAAACATACAGCCAGTTATCCCTGGACAACGAAAACTAATCTTATCATCCCAAACCTGATAAAGACAATGAGGAGGAGATGTCGAATGAATGTGAAGAGAATCACTCTCCTTTCACAGCATAGAGTGATGCATCAAAAAGAATCCATGAAATGACATCATACGCTAGTGGTGATTTCAAAGGAAACAACGGGTCAATGCTTTCGCTTGGCATTAGCGAGAAAGATAACTTGTCAGGAGTGTTTGAAGTTCTTAACAATAGTATGTCGAAATTCAACCTGAATTTTTCTGGCTCCGGTTTTCCTGAATGATAAGTTGGTTTTGATTTGATATTATGTATTTATATCTTTATATCTATATCTAGATAGATATTTTTTTCATTTTATTTCTTTATTATTTTTTTCATTTTTTTAAATAAGCTTTGGCTGATAGACTTTTTAAGCTTTTGAATTTTGTTGGATGATAAAAATTAAAAAAGGTATGTAAAAATATATTTTTTATTTATGGTTTTATTGATTTTTTTTTTAAATATTTTTGTGAATTATAAAATTCAAATTTTTTTAAATGTAAATTATATGAAATTTAACAAACGGGAAAAATGGGTCTATGTGCACGATCCCATCAACAGTACGAAATCCAGCAATCGCTGAGCATAATATCAGAAATCTCACTAGTGATTCTTCATTACTCTAGCCTTCATCAACGATATTATGATCATATTTGTATCAATTTCTAATATAGAACAAAAACCTATGTCATATTAAATTGAATTCGAACATAATAATCCAGTATAAATTTTAATTTTATTTGAGTTTTTATATTAAAAGAAAAATCTGTTTCTATTTCTATTCCTATTTTTTCTTCTTCTTCTTTTTAAAACATTATTCAATGTTTATAAATTAAATATATTTGAAAATATATTTTTTTAATGATAATGTATCCAATCGAAGAAAATAATGCATCTATATTTTATTTAACAGTCGTATTAATTTATTTAATAGGTATTAGTTATTTTTCATTTGAACATCCCTTCATAAACCTTCTTTGATTTATTCATATATTGCTGAAGCTTGACTTCGAGTTCTTCTTTTAATTGCTTCATCTCTTGACTCAACTGATAGTTACTATTATTATTATTATTGGTTTTTTCCCACTCTTAAATTTATTTCAGGCCTAGTTGCGCCTCTCCTGTTTCTTTGTAAGCAGCCGCCAGTCTATAAACTACTTTCTCAAACACTCTGAATCCTTTCACTTTGTTGCAGATTTCGATTACCTTTGTCACTTCGCCGAGTTTCAAACAACATAAACTTATATTCATTAGAGTTGATATTCTAATGTCTTCAACCTTCGCCAAGTCTTCAGGAGTCTCGATCCCAAAATCAAAGTATGCACTTATTTATGTAAAAGTCTACTTAGCTTTTTTAATGCTGTTCTCCTGCAATTGCCTCAGAGCCACTGCTCGTTTACGATTGGCGTGGAATACCTTCTCATCTGCGTTCATGTTGAATGCTGTCTTTCCTTCAGTAAAATTAAACACCTTCACCAGAATGACAATTGTGTCAGGGATGTTAATCCCACCATCGTAATTCGCTAAAGACTGAAGAATCTCTTTTTGATCTTATCCGTAGTTCAAAATTTTCGGATCATAACAAGTCAGCTGGGCGATTTCCAAAGGTTTGATTCTCATTAGTGAGTATTTCAAAACTTTGGAGATGGTGTATTCGTCCATGAAATGCCGCCTGATGCCTCGTGCTTAAGTGTGAAGTTGGTGAAGCTTTTCAATATCATCTTCCTCGATATCGAAGCCAGGATCCCGATGCAAAGTGAGCCATTCTGCATTCGCTTCATTAGGAGGGAGTCGGACTTCGAGTGCGAAGAATATTTAAGAAGAATCATCTGGTTTGGTCGTGCTATTGCCCTTTCGGACGGTTTTTTTTAAGAGTTTTTGATCGAAGAAGATATCGTCCACTTTGTGAAAATCGATGACTGAAATTACGATAATGACTGATATGAGACTAAAATCATCTTTTTCAACTTATGTGGTGGTATCATTTAGAATAGCTTGGCCATGATTTTATAGCGTGAAGGTTGGGATATTCTGGTTGAAGTTTGGTTGTTACAGCTCCACTGATCTGTAAGTCGCAATAGGCATCACACATCGGCAAGTCTCCTTGAGCTTCATAGTTTTTAACAACCTCCAAACACTTGCCGGCAGTTCTGAGATATATTTGTTATGGAGATGAACCAATCCGCTAGACTGGAAATCAAGCGACCAAGGGAGATTCTTGGCTGTGGTCGTGACCGAATATTTCCAGGATATTTCATCGGATTCCGAAACTCGGTCTCCTCCTTCTCCTTTGGCTAATATTTCCTTCATGAACTTTCGATCTCCATCGAGATCTATAGTCGTCACCCATTATTTGAGTTCGATGACTGTAAACTCAGCCTTGTCTAAAATCTTGAGATTGTCTGACTCACTTGTCTTCAAGTCTTACTTTTCAAAGAGTGCCACCTCGCCTTTCTTCATACTCACAACGAGAGTTTCGATGTCCTCATACTCCTTAGCGAGGCCCAGATTGTAAGTTACAAAGTTATTGTGTAAAGCAAATTCCTCTGGCCTTTTTTGGTAAGTGGCGAATCTCAAAGTTACGAGGTCAAATGGAGCAGGCTTATCGATATTTTTTCCAATGCGATATATGGATTTGAAGAGCTTTTGGAATTTCTGTTTGGCTAGGAGTTTCCGTTATCGGAGCTCGTCCTTTGGAGGTTCGTTGTCGGAAAGGAAGTTGTTCTCGCCTATATCACTATTGAGGTCGGAATCATAATACTTATCATCTGCGAGATCCTTGTATTTTTAATTGTCCATGGATTGTCCCAATATTGTTATATAAATATTATTATAAATTATTCACACTTTATTTACTTTTTCGTATCAATTTTTAAAAAAACCCAAATAGAAATAAAAGTATGTTCTCTCTTTATTTCGAAAGTAGGAAGAGAGAATGGATGTGAAGATTGATTGTGAAGGAGAAAAATAAGAGTTTCACTTCTTATTTCAAATAAAAACACCCAGAAAAAACGCGTATAATATTCAAAAACCTATATATTATTCAAAGCAAGACTTTGTGAATGATAATATGAAAAATGGATACCAATATTTGGCATAGTTTCCGCATTATATATTATATTTATATAATATTGACTGATAATTTTAGTATTGTAAAAAAAACACTGATTATAATAAAAAAATGAATAGCTCCTAAAGCGAAGGATAGAATAATCATCCGCAGCACCACCCAGCTGCCTTAACTTCACCCTACATAGCCCCTACGGAAAGAAAGCAAAGCATTGGCGAATAGTTCGTTACCAAATCATTGATGAGCGCTCATCTGTAAATTTAATTAAAAAACAAATACTTAGGTTATCAATATTAATTTATAAAATAGATAGTCAAGAGAACATCTTAATCCTCAACGTCTGGAACAGCCAGGACGCTCTTTTCAGCGCTATAACCATAATAACAACCTGGCATCGGCCTTCCTGCCAAAGAATTATACGGCCGAAATCGAGCACATCTGTAAGAAATTAGGAAATGATATTGAGGATACATCCAACGATCATCCAGACTTTATCGAAAAGGTGGCTAACTTTGTGTTTCTTTAGGACAAAAAACTATCGATGTAGAGTACTTTTTCTTTCAAATCAACTCCTAAGGTAGAGTCTTCTTCTTCTTATTCTCCATACAGCCTGATCCACAGCCAAGATCTAACAGAGAAATACCGCAGTCTTCTGAAAATATTCGCTCAATTAGTCCAGCAAGCCAAGTCAACGGAATCATTAAAGAACGAAACCCTAAAGAACGAAACCCTAAAGAGCGCAGTAACTAATAAAATTTGTTTATAAATGCTGAGGTTCTGGACTGATTGTTTCACATCAATGAAATCAGAGATTTAAAGATATACTTAGCCCTATACCCTTATGCTACTAAAATAGATTCAGCATGATAAAATATTGTTGAAGTCAACAAGCCCACCTAACAAAATCCTACTGCCTGATTCTCTCTTAGCCTTTCCGAACTTCTCGCTCGATTAGCAACAATAAGAATCGGAACCGAACATTAACAAAAAGGGACGCAAGGCTTGGTCCCAAGAAGAGACTCTCCAGCTTCATACCCTCTTGAGGTCAGAAGCCTAAATAACAAGTCAACATTTACAAACTCTTTCCTCAACTTTCGGGCGTTCTATCGTCTCTATCCAGTCAAAAATCCAGAAACTTTCAAAGAGAATTCGGATTAGCAGTTTAACTAATCTTGGTATCGGCTAAAGCCCTCTATAAAAGAAAATATGTTCAGTATTATAATCATGTGACGATGCAGGACTCACCAAGGAATAAATTTTAGTGAAGTTGGAGGAGCGGTTTGAAATGGGAAAAACCGACATCTGGAAGAAAAGTGCCAGCCAAATTCTAAGCAGTTCTCAACATATCATGAAATGCAAAGGGGAGTTTGTTCTGATTAGTAGTCATAACAAGTCGCCTGTGTCAGAGATTAATATTTCTCTTGAGAGTAGGCAGACATTTAAAGCGAAAACCATAAATATATTGGAGTAGCTTCCCCACCATAGAGCCAATCTGAAGACCATTGTAAAACTGTATTGCTAGAAATATGGCGATAGAGAAAGTCGAGAACTTTAGCTGCAGGTGCATAAGTTATTATTGAAGAGCAAGAAACAAGTGGCCAAGACCAAAAATCGTTATAAATATTCGGTCGAACCATTGAAGCATGCGAAAGCAAGTCAAAGAACTTAATATTTTGGTGGGGAGGCTTCCTCTGTCAGTTCGTAGAATTACAATGACAAATCTTGCGAAGAGGACTGAGTTGGAGAAGAAAGAAGACAAGTTTCTCTTTTGTTTTTAAACACAACGTATTAAAATCTCAGAATTATTAGGCTCATCTTCTTTAAATATAGTATACAGCTAAAATATGTTTTGTTGTTTTATACTAAACAACGTAAATAATTACTCTCTGAATGCAAAGATAATTTAATATTTCAAAAAAAATAAAACGTCAAAAAAAAAAAAGAACTTCAACTCAACAGAATTTTAAAAATACTATTTTCAAAAAAGAGAACTTAATATTTGATATTTTTGATGGGTGAAACAATTTTCAAAAAAACTATTTTTTAAATATTTCCTAAAACTGATTAAAACAATTGCCGCAGCAAATTAATTTTCAATTATTAGATTGTATCTATTTTTTTATCACTGAATATTAATTATTATTATTATTATTCTTTCAATTCTTTACTGTTGTTATAAAATACTATTTTTTTTTAATCTTTCAAACATTATCTATCTTTTCTTCTTATTAATTTTTTAAGTCTAAATCCCCCCAAGTTTATTTTTTATTTATTTGACGATATAGCTAGCTAGCATAGCATCAGGGATATGCTTTGGAAACGGAAAGAACAATGACATACATGGTGTAAATTATATATATATATAAAATACTATCAGACCAAAAGTTGAGATAATATGTTATGTATAAAAACATATATAAATTCATGATGATAAAAAAATAATTGTTAAAAAAAAACGTAAACAAAACAAAAATAAAACAAGTAAACCCACAAAGGTTTTTTTATATAAATTATCGAGAATTAAAAACGAATAAAAATTTAAATAAAATGGCAACGGAATCCTTTACGAGCCACAACCCGTCCCTCTCGACTATCACTACGGCTTCCCACCAACCTAGCAATTGGAAGAAGCTCGAATCAAAATATCTAGAGTACATCACTCTCCTGAAATCTAAACTTGACCACGCTGAAAACAAACTATGCAAGTACGGATCCACAAAGGCCATCGCTATCCCCTAGGAGCAGGGAGAAGACCACCTACATTCACACACGCTCCATTTAGCTAGGCTCGCTCTGGCTCTCAAATGGGGCTCCCATAGAATACTGAAAGAGGGCTTTTTGAAGATCAAGCAAAATCGCCAGCCTTGGATAAATATACATCCTACGAAGGCTTAGAAAACTACAATTGATGAAACAGAAAACTAAAATGAAGACAGTCTAGATATCCACTCTGATGTCTAAGAAAAAAGAGCTGACTTGGTTACCAGTAATTTATTCAGGGTTCAAAAAACGCCCTTTCAAAAGGAGTAGCTCAAGGATTCCAGAGCAGATATCTTGGAAAAGGTTGCAATGAACATCTAAAAAGAACAAAATCAATAAAATAATGAAAATCCCGCCAAGTTTGGGCGACATATTTCACAGACCAGAAAGTTGAAAGGCATCAACATTATTGAGGTTATCCTCACGAGGAAGTATAAGAAGGATATTTTCAGATCATTCTATAGCATCAAATACCAGACAATCCGAAACGCCGAGACTCTCCTAAAGCAAGACTCGATTCGGCACCTGACAGCTTTAAAAAATATGATGGACTCCATAAACTGTAAAAGTAAGCTGCTAAGTTCCTCTGGGAAAATTTTCTAGTTAGATCAGAACAACAAGGTCGAGCTAAGCCTCCAAAGAAAAAAGGTTAACAATGACTGCGAAAGGGAGTACTTCCAGAACATTAGGGACAAAGCCAAATTGCAAGATTAACTGGCCCAATACAGGCATGAAAACTAAAGTCTCCGTAGCGAGCTTGAAAAGACAATACGATAAAGAGATATGGAGACCAAAAGCAAGTCAGAGAGTCTCATAGACCTGGAATCTGAGCTGAGGGACTACGAAAGGACAATCAAAGAACTCGAAAAAGAGCTGCTTGGCTATCGAAAGGGAGAAAACAACAAGAATATTCTGGTCCTTAATGTCGCGGAATTCGAACTAGAAAAACATCGACTCGAATGCGTCAGAGACGATCTTCAAAAGATAGTCAATGCGCGGGATCAGAGCATTATTAATCTCACAAAGCTGCTACATGACGAAAACAAGGCCAGAACTTCTCTTGAACTTAGATCGATCGATCTGGAGAAACAGCTGGACGCGCTAAAGACTTACAAGTTCGAGAACGAGTACGAGAGCCAAAAACTTCTCATCGAAAAATAAAATTTGAAAGCAAAGCAGGCCTTGGTCGATCAACGTTGGGCCCGTCTTTCCGAACTCGAAACGGAAAACAACAAGCTCCGTGGAAGCATCGCCAAAATGAGGAAAGTCCTCTCCCAAAATGACAAAAACTCGGAGAACAGCCTCAACAATTTGTAACTCACAAAAACACTCCTACAGCAAATCAAGCTAAAGTCTGTTCCAGATTTGCAGGCGACCAAACAGAAGGGTGTAATCCTGAGCGCCACTGAGCTGCTGAACGTTTTAGACCAGATTGTTGATAGCGACTGTGAAGTTATCGACAAACAGTACATCGAAAAACTAGATGAGTATGAGAAATTTCGAGTCCAGTAGTTTGCTGCCAAAATAAAGAATCTTAAGCTAGAAACCTGTAGCAGTCCGAATATTTTTTTGAGAATCCCTTCAAAACACGGAGATATCGAGGGCACCCATCCAGCCAATAATCAGATGATGGATTCGTTGCTTGACGCCTTCAATTTTGAAGAGTAGAAAAAGACCTATCCTGTTAAATAGCCAAACAAGATCTCCCAAAATCAAAATCTAACCTCCAAAATCATCGGACTTGAAAATTAGATTAATTCTAAAAATAATACAATTCTAGAACTTAAATAAAAGTTCATGTACACGAGACAAGTGGTCTTGAAATTTTTGGCAAGCCTCGATCTCAAGTAATTCATTTATATCAATTTATTATATCTACTTATTTTTTGTTATTTGTTAATCACTAATCTTTAGAAATTTAAGCCCTGAGAGTGACGGAAACCTAAATATTGTGAATGACATATTCGAGTATTCTGAAACGGAAAAAAATCTAATTCTAAAACAGACAATCAAATCAAATTCGAGATTCTTTGGCATCTTTTGAATTATTGCTTGTTTATATACATAATCTGTATAAAATTTAATTTCATCAATAATTAATTGATGTAGTTGAATCTAGTTTGAATTTATAATATAGATATATTTATATTCGATTTAAATCAAGAGGAAAAACAAATTAACAATAAACAATACCATTGTTTAAATAATAATAAACTTAGTATTTGATGTCGTCTCGCTACGGTTATCCTCATCCAGGCTGTATCATCGATATCTTAACTATGCCAACTCCTAAATTTACCATCGTCCTTCCCACAAGATCTGAACTCGATCGCTTCTACTCGATGAGAGAGAGCAGCAATAGTCGCAGTCGAAGCCGAAGCAAAAATCGTCATAATTCGAGTCGTCACAATAACAACTATCGAGTATTCAAAAACTACGACAGGAAAGAAGTTTCTACGGCCAACAACCATAACAACACCCACAATAACAACAATAGCAGTATACGTGAAAGAGATATTCGAAATCCAAATGTCGAAATGAGCCCAAGAGAAAACGAAGAATTGTTCAAACAAGTATACTGTATGTATGACCTGAAGGGCGAGTGTCGATCGAGTAAAGATTGCAAATTCCTACATCGTGGATAGAAAACAAAATATAAAACTGAGATGTGCAGAAATTTTATTGAAGGAAGATGCGGGTATAAAGACAGCTGTTCTTTTGCTCATGGTAGGCAGGAACTTCGATAATGGGAGTGAATATACATCTACAATGTACAATACAAATATTATATACTTTTTGATTGATTTGATTGGATTACACAATATGGATATGTAAATCTAGCAAATCGATATTATAAAAAATTAAAATCGATGATATGATGAGTATAAATTAATGGTTTTTGCATACATCTACATTTTATAAGCAGTTAATATTGATGTATAAAATTATGTATTCTAATCAATGTTTTTTTTAAGATATTCAATACAATAAACTATTTGAAAAATATCAGGCTGAAATTAAATTAACATAAAAGTATAATACCACATAAATTATCGAGCCAAACAAAATAGGGAGGATATTATGATCACAATGAGGTTAGATATACGTTTTT
>JAHDVE020003098.1:0-29953 GCA_022606495.2 Halesus radiatus | reverse complement strand
TTAAATTCACATACGTTTTAAATAGTTGTTGGTTGCAAAGTGTTACGTGGGGCCTGCAGAATTTTCACTTCGACACTTAATCACGGTAAATAAAATAATATATATTGTTCATCATTTATCTACTTGACATTATTTTTTCTTAGAATTCTATATATTCCTTGACGGCCTCCATGGTCGAGGGGTAAGGCTCTCAACTACGCATCCGAAGGTCACGGGTTCAAATCCCGACGTGGGCAAGTAAATTTTATTTAATTCATTTGTGTTGTTTCACAATTAATTCATTTAAAAATAATATATAGTATATTTGCGCACGTTCCAGATTGGAAGATACTCTCAGTATCGCCCTGGTGAAAGACCACCATTCAGAATTGAAACGTTGCTTGAAATGGCTTTTAGCCGTGTTTGGTGACCAGATCTGAATAGCCAGATATTTCCCCACCTTCCTCTCCCCTTCTCATTCCCCTCCCCAATACCTTCAGCCTCACAACATTCCCCAATTGGGAATGCCATAGTCTCACTGGCTCCAGACGGTTGGGAGCAGTTTTGGGACTCTTGTGCGGTATTTATATAAATAAAATATTAAAAAAATTAATACTAAAAAATCTTATGTTATTTTGTAGAATTAACATTTTTGGCACCGATTTCAAATTTTTTTAAAAAATTATTTTACGACATTTTACAATAAAAATATAATGGAAAAGGTTCCGATAAACTACTTATTATTAAAATCATTGAAGAAAACAATATTGACATATCCCAAATGAAAGACGAAACCGGAAAAAGGGACAGAACATAAAAATATTTCAGTCGCATCTGGGACTCGAACCCAGGTCCTCTGCCTATCCGGGGCAACGCTCAACCAACTTAGCTAATTCAAGATTTGCGAATAATATTATCCATTTTTAATCTCATATTATTGGCACCTATCTTTATGATGTTTACAATGTTCTACCCGAATACAATTGCAAACTAAATGAGTTTGTAGTTTGTCTAACGGGAGCTTGTTATTCTAAACATTATCCTAAATTCACAGTTAAGGTTACAAAATATGTGTCTATATGAAATAAAAACACATGTAATAAACTTAAAGCATAAATATTTTTCAAGAATAATTCATTACGAGTAGCTAAGGAAGAAGCTGGGTTACGTAAACTATTTAATGGGTGTTTTTATACGATTCTTACTCATGTTGTACATCCGAATCCAGAGATCGGAGATTAAGTATTTAATTAACAGTAATACCTTGGTTAACAAAGGAGATAGGTTTTATGAAACACTTTGTTATTGGAAACTTGCCTGTGAGACGTTAAATAACGTCGGATAAGGAAACAAGTGTACAAACAATTCAATAAAACGTAATATCTAAGAAATATTTCTCGAGTCTTTTATTACAAATAATAAAAGTTTATATATTTGAAAACGCTCCATTTTCATCTGATACTGTAGCTACCTGCTGAATTGGCCACTAATTATTCC
This sequence comes from Halesus radiatus, assembly GCA_022606495.2. NCBI lineage: Eukaryota > Metazoa > Arthropoda > Insecta > Trichoptera > Limnephilidae > Halesus > Halesus radiatus. The sequence continues at coordinate 28,477 of JAHDVE020003098.1, read as the reverse complement.
TATTTTCCAGCCATCAAACACGTGAATTACAGCGATGGTAACGCCATCTGAATATCCTATGGTTCCATGACAGTTGATCCCCCGACAGTTGATCCCTCGGACAGTTGATCCCCTATTACTATAAGGATTATTTCTGCAATACGTCCTCATTTGTAAAGTAAGTATTTGGGGACATTTAGTTACATTACATGCAAGTATAATGATATGACGTATTTTCCCAAAGCCGACTGCATATATAAGTATCTCATATTTTGTTTTTCGGTCGTATATTCTCACTGCACACTCCTTCGGGGATTCGGCAATATTGTTGGTAAAAATATTTTATGTAGCGGATTTTTAGTCAAAACGCCTGCAGATATAAGTAAATCGCCTTTTGTTATACGGCCGCATATCCTCTCTGCATCCTTACTTTATAAATGAGGACGTACGGCAAAAATAATCTTTTACGGGATCAACTATCCGAGGGATCAACTGTCGGAGAGACCAACTGTCGGAGAGATCAACTGTCGGATGGATAAACTGTCGGAGAGATCAACTGTCGGGGAGATCAGCTGTCGGAGAGATCAACTGTCGGGGAGATCAGCTGTCGGAGGGATCAATTGTCGGAGAGATCAGCTGTCAGAGCGATCAACTGTTGGAGAGATCAACTGTCGGAGAGATCAACTGTCGGGGGCCAATTGTCGGGAGGGCAATTGTCGGGGGATAAACTGTTCGGTCACCATATCCTACATAGCCGCTGATTATCACTAATAAATTCAGTCTCTAACTGTTGTTCGGCTAGATTAGATTTTATCTCTTTATTAAGTATTTTAATAGTTTTACTTTTCTCGAGTTCTAATTCACATTGTGCAATTTGATCGTAAGTTTTTATGAAGCGACTCACCTCACTTTAAGGTTTATTTACTATTGTTTAACCAAACACAAGCTCCTTCGAATAATCTCTTATATTAAATACTAAAACACGGAACTTATAAGAGTTAATTAATACTCAATCTCGAATAATCATTGATTTCTAAAATACACTGTGAAAACATAATAACAAATAAAACAGACATCCTCTAAAGAAAATAAATTACTGTTTCAAAAAAAATTCTGTGTGATGGAGATATTATGTTCATTTTAATTTGCGAAATATGAATTTCTTACAAGAAAGCTTCCGAACGTTGAGTTTAAGACCCTATTTATGCATTTTTTTTCTTTAAATGTTTACTTTTTACGTGTGCGTTTTTTCCAGCTTCTGAAACTCGCGATGCTGTACACAAAATGAAGTGGTTATTATTTATTTTTATGGAGGCTTCATTATTCCTTTCTCGGAAGTTTCGTCAAAGGATGTATTCTCCGACCTCCCAGAGCTCACAGGCAGTGAAATTATAACCCTACATAACATTAAAAAAATATGTTTCTTAGTTATAGAACCAATTTGAGTTGTGTTAACTGCACATTTCACAAAAGCTAGAGAAATTCTGTTTTTTTCCGAAAGAATTGTAACACTGGGCTTAAAATTGTGATTTAACTTGATTATTTTCACTGTTTATTTATTTATTACCATTGTTTCGATAGATCTGAAAGAATCCCAATTCTGGAACTGGCGGCGAAGTTAATCTGGAGAAACGGATGAGAAAAAAAGGTGAAGGAATAAACTGAAACTTCACCGTAATCCAGAATTGGCTAGATGCTACGAATCGCGGCGGTGAACTCCCTTGTCATCGCGCGACGTGCTTTGAGATCGAACTCAGACTGGCAATATCTCCTTCCAGTGACAATAAGAATCGGATTGGGTAGGGAGGGGTAGGCAGTCAACTATGTGACAATTTTGCATTTAAGATGCCGAAACAACCATTTACAAACATTTAAAAAATATATAATATACCAGTATTTATACATAAACTATTATTTTAGGAGCACATTAAATACAGTCGTATATGCATATACAGCAAAGAGCATACAAACAGAATATAAAGAGGGAACACTATAATTTCGTTTAAATTATAATTAAATTAACATTTTTAACATTATATGTTTCAATACATTGCTTTTCAATTGATTCAGAGACATATTAAAGTAGTCAACTACTTCATTATCCTCATTAAAATGGACTAGGAGTCTATTTTTGGTAGAGAATTTGGTAGATATGTTCTAGTAGGTATATGTTCTAGTAGGTATATGAAAATGTATACTGTTAACTACCAATTTAGAGTCTGCTTTTTTTTATAAACTATAAATATAATATTTTTTAATAATTTACAATAGTAAATATTAAAAGAGCGATTTTTTAACAACAAAAAACAAATTTTAATAATTGATGATTTGCGTACTGCCCCCAAAACATTCAAATTGCGCTCCAGTGGGGCGTTCACCCCACTTTCACAAATACAGATTTAGATCTTCGTTACCGTTTTCTTAACTACGTATAGCCATCAATTCTAACCCTTCACAGCGCCTTAATTAGAAGTAAACTCGAATATTGGAGTACTATAATTTGGAAAGGGACGCTTAGATGGATTAGATGGGCAGCGACTTTGAGGTGATTTTTCACAAAAACGGCGCTATATAAATCGTCCAAGTATTATTATTATTATTTTGGATTGGGCATGCAGCGCGAATGAATGAAGAAAGGAGTGTCAGGTTAATACATGATGTGAATGTCAATGGAAGAAGTCGGGACGTCCTAGAAAGACATAATACGATCAAGTGAATCAAATACTTGAGTCGGGCCATGTCAGAAGTCAGAATAACAGAAGAGAATGTATAAGACGACGTATGAATGTGAAAGAAGCAAGAAGTCTTTGAAATGCTTCATGTAACCCTGTAATTGATCAGCTCAGGTATGGGGATTCCACCGAAGCCAGAGCAATGTTAGCCTCTCAGAAGCTGGGCGTATTGTACAGAACCCGCAGACGCTTTAATAGTACACAACTGCTGACCACGTACAAATCGCAAGTTCGCACCACTGTAGAATTTGGCACCACCTTTAGTCGGGAGCCCCAAAATATCTGAAAAAACCCTTAACTCTGTGCAGAAATGGGCGGTCCGTTTGATATATTCGGCTATCTGAACAAACGGATTGCAATCTTTGGAGCATAAACGTCAGATGGGAATGCCGTCTTTGTTCGGCCGGTATTTTAATGGAAGATGCTCTGAGAAACTAGCGTCATTGATCCCTCCGGCACCGGTGAATAGTCGGGAAGCACGCCGAATGCGCGCCCAACATTTGTACACGGTTGACATTTGTCACATGAGAACGAGTCGCTTCTACAACTCGTTCTTGTATTCAACAGCTCGGCTGTGGAATGATCTGCTGGCCTCTGTGTTTCCTCCCTCCTACAAAATAAGTATCTCCAAGGCCCGGTTTCACTCCTTTCTATCCTCTAAAAGACCCTCCACTCAGCATCATCAAAGATGATATAGGCCTTGAGGGAAATTACTGCAAAAAATGTCACGATCGAGTTGTTTGGAGGTCCGACCCCTCTGCCTACCCCTGCGGAGAAACGGCGTGCTGGTTAGTCAGTTAGTTAGTCTCATTAGTACAAATATGAAAACATTGTTGAATCTATTAAAAAAAAAAATTAAATGTTATCTTTTAAATGTGGTTTACATGACCATCTTATGTCTTCCGACAAACGTCATGGATACTTCAACATTAATTCACTTAAAATTAGAAGGCAAATAAAAGATCTAATATGTTTACACAAAATAATTCACGGTCTTTTAGGTACTACATTATGTCTTAGCATATTGAAATGAATATAAATAATTCACATTGTTTAATACGCCATAGCACATTCCACCTGAATACATTCAAAAATAATATTGCATGGTTTAGTCCTCTGTCACAAATGCGTCGATTATACAATAAGATGGAATGTGCCAATGTTGACATTTTTGTCGATAATTTGTACAGTTTTAGAAAAAATGTCATGCAATTACTTAGTAACAATGATTGGGCTAAATATATTATTTATCACTTGTGTCTCTTTCTCTCTTGTGTCTATTGTATTATGAATAGTTTAGTGAATTTTTGTATTTTTCTATAATTCATATATTGCATTAACTGATTTGGACTTGGATTGTTCTCGCGTAAGTGTAAACATCTATAAAAACCCAGTATAAATAAATCAATATTACGAATCGTACGTAATTCGATGAGTAATAATGAACCAAGCAAAACACAATGTGTACAAGTGTCCTGGGGTGCAGTAACTTCGTGCAGTAGGGGATGGGAAGGGGGCGGGTGATTCTTAATGATACTATAAGTAAAAAAAAAAAAATTAAATTCTTACATTTTAAGGTAGTTTTCTGGTAAACATGTTTAAGTGTTTGTATGGAAAAATAAATCGTCTTACATAGAAAAATATTTTTTATCGAAAAAAAATTGAATTTCGATAAAAGTTATTTATCCAATATATTATCTAGTACCAACTTCAAACAATAACCAATAGACCCCTTAGATCTTAGATGATGTGATCGGGTATACTATACCATATCCCATTACCGTGGGAAGTGCTTCGTCCTTCCAATACACCTGTTATGGTCAGGCAATCGTGTTTACAAGGCTCTCGACAACAGCCTTCAGATCTACCCTTTATATGTGGCCACTATAGACAGGGGATGCTACGGCCCTTATCCCTCACTGACTTACTTCAAACCCCCCCACCTAGCTACGCGTAAGGCTTTGTATTGCTTTGTATTCCTCAGGGGAAATATTCTATTATTACATACTTATTTGTGGTAGAGAAAATTTAAGAAACTGTATTACAAGTAACGTCAGCACTCAACACATTGTATTGTAAACCATGTTTGCTGCAACAGTAAATTTCGAGTTCAAAAAATATTTATATAAAATAAAATAAATGGTTTGTTATTTTTATCGTTTTAAAAATACATAGATATCAATTACTTATTTATTGATAAATTAAAAAAAAAAAACAAAGATATCACCTACTCATCTCACTAGGATATTCCTGTGTTAATATGAGCGACTTAAGAATTTAGTGAAACGATATATTATAAAAATTTATAAAAAAAGTTATTAGAACTATAAACAACTATAAACTCTACAGTAAATCTTTAAGTTGGATAGTGTATTTATAGATAACAATAATAACAGTTTCATTGTAACCCAAATAAGTATCATAAACTATCTGTACTCCAACTAGCCACGATCATAGGATGACCATGTTTTTATTAGCAAGGAGTAAGTAAATAATAATAGGTAAATAATAATAAGTAAATAATAATCAGTAAATAATAATAAGTAGATAATAAAAAGGAAAATTTGATAAATAAATAGTAATAAGCAAATATTAAATAAGTAAATAATAAAAAAATAATCATTAGCGCAATGTTCCAATTCAACTGATTTTTTTGCTATCTTAAATACGTATATTTCTGTAAATTTGTCGGATGTATTGTGAAATTACAATTACTTTTTAAGGAGAAATTGCCGTCATTCATCAAAATAAACAAACCTACCTAAACTTATGTCTGTAAATGTTTGCGAAGATGGTATTGAATGGAATTCATTTTTAGTGCTACGAATTTATCCATCGAATATACAAATGTCAAAAAATTATTGCTCTGAGAACAACTAACTATTTTGGAGAAAATATTTATGATAGATATATACAATAACACATTATCTGGTAAGACGACCCAATTATAAAGAAAATAGACTGAGGAGTGTTGCGCGCATATTTACCCCCTGGCTCACTACCGAAGCATTAGACCGCGGAAGCTCGGCGTTCCAAAGGATAAAAGAAAAAAGTCCAGTTAAGCCTCAGACAAATCTATTGAAAACAACAGCAAAAGCGTCGATGAATTCATCTCACTGATTTAGCCAAGACGCATTGAGGTACTTTTCGAATCAATGATTCCCGAATCGTCGTTAGTAAGCTGTTTTATGAAGTGAGTCACTGTGCTAAAATGGTTGTGAACCCCTGTTTTATTGTACGTATTATGAATTTCAAAACGTTAATTAAATACCTTTGATTAAAAGGAATAATGATTATTCTAAAGACAACCTTAATACTTCCTAAAATATTATTCATCGGTTACGTTGTTGTTGTCAAAATGACTTGTTTTTACCTAATTATATTAAATTCGTACATCACAACGGGCCAAAAACACTGATCACCTATTTAAATCATTTATATTACCAACCCCATTTGTCTCATAACAAAACAATGCTTAAAACCCTTGTGTTCTTTGCGCATATTTGAAAATACAAGGATTTCAGAATTTTTTCTTCCCTATCTAGAGCGAATAAAAATTGGCGGTTTTTATTTTAAATTGCTAGTATTATTGGCTTTCGGAATTATTTTTTCATTGGATTTTAGCTAGTCGTTCAGAGGGTAGCTATGTTCATATTTTAATAGGAGAGTTTTGAGTTTAATCTTTAATTCCGCACCCTTTATGTTGTTCTTTTAAATGTATGTTTTAAAATTATGTCAAAGTAAACTTTTAATTTATTTTTTTAATTATTAAAATTTGAAATTTTGACAAAGTGAAACATGTCCTTAGAGACTTAACGTTGTTACAAATTTACATAGCAATAACATCTAAATTATTTAAAAAAAATTACAAATGTTTTATCACTGCCAGTTTTAATTCAGGTCCGAAAGGGTTAATGCTGAATTACGCAATCGAACTGTAACATTGGTTTGGACTCAAAGGTCGACTATAATCTAAATAAAATATATAATAGTAATAAAATAAATAAAAAATTCTGGGTGTCGCCCTTCAAGGGTGTTCTTGGCAATCATTTCAAATTGTGGAGAGATGGAAGGCGAATTTATATATTAATATTATTTAAAAGGGCAAATTTCAAAATTACATTGAAAATTGAAATCGATTTCAGACTGAGAAGAGATGAGATGTTATTGTCAAAATAATAGTTCTAAATAACACCCTACCCCCCTCCCCCTGCCAAACACATAAGCATGGTTTTTTTGGGAGTAAATCTTTATATAAAAATAAAGACACAAAAGTACGTATGTATTATGCATATTATAAAAATGAATTGTTACAATACATGTGATTTATTACTCTGTATTAATTTTTATATTTTTCCTTGAATATATGATTGAGTTTCAATATATAAATATTATTTAGAGTATTTTTATGTTTAAATTCTCGCATTGGAAATTTAATACGTTTCATTCGAAATTGCTCGTTGTCTCAAAAGACTAACAAACTAACTAACCATTACGCCGTTTCCTCGCAGGGGTTGGCAGAGAGGACGGACCGCCAAACAACTCGCTCTTGGCATACACTTCTAGGAAATTATCGCATTCTCTATAGCTTACATGATCATTTATTTATATTTTCTACAAGACGTAAGAAGTTTAAAAAAATGCGTAAGAAGCGTGAAGTCACAATATTACCACCGATAAAAGAAACAAGAGGATAAATGGCACGGAAGCATGCCGACTGTCGCCGAGTTACTATCAAAGCGGCTCACGGAGCCGATGAAAGTTATACATTTAGTGTGTAAGTAGGTGTGCAAGGGTGGCGCTGTTCGTAAATACGGTTTTTTATCGGTATGGGTGAAAAGCGTTGGCGACACTTTCAGCGCGCGATTTCACACTAATAAAAAAAATACATAAAAAAAAAACAATTTCTAAAACATTACCATATTTAACCTATATAAGATTGTATCGGAATTCTATACGATAATTTTCCAGCGCCATAATGGATTTACATAATATTAAATTAATAGCAGGTCAAAACCCGCTACCGCACTCTTATTGCATTTTTGGAATTGCACACCCCCGCGCTGATAAAACTGAACAGTTATGAACACACGTAAAAAGGACACAGTATCTTCATCGTGGTACGAATTGAATTGTAGACTCTTTTGCATGTGAGGGGAAATTATAATTTCAACTATTCGCGTCTATACGGTGATTAACAGCGGACTCTTAGATATTAATATTGTAAGAAAACTAATCATTCAAAACTTTTCATTATGTAAACAGCTACTAACTCTGTAACATTATCAAGTAAACAATCTCAATTATCATTTCATGTAACACTTTTATGCAATGTTATATGTAAGAATGTAATCTCAATTATGTACACACAGCTTCTCTACATAATCCTTGCTTTAAAGTATATTATTGTGTATTGATTTAAAAAATGTTTTCAATTTCAATAATTAAGAAAATTAAAAATAAATACTTCGACGTTCATCATTGTTAATATTACTTATGATCAATAAACTATGAATAATAACATTAAGTCAGTAATGTGGTTTTCTTCTGATTGTTATAATATTGTTTAATCTTTCTCATTAGCCAAACAAAAATCTCAACGTTTTTCTCATCAGCGGGTGAAACCAGCGCCATTAAGGACCATTTCCTCTGCAATTTGCATGCGGTAGGTCGTTTAATTCGCTAATAAATCCTTGCGCCACCGCGCGACTAACAGCAGTCGCACACGAGGCGTCGCGCAACTCAAAGGGCACGAGTCACACGACGCGATTATCTGTCCCCTGGAGCCTAATTTCAATTATTCTAACTATGGACTGCGAATGAAAAGCTTGATTCTACTACCGAGGATTAAGACTTTGACCAGAAGTCGGAAGTTAATCAAATAATGGGTTGGTACCACTGGAGTTAACTCAATAAATGTGTACTATGGGAGTGTCTGTGTATTTAAAGTGACCTAATTTTTTCATGACTTGGTGAAATTGATCACACATTTTCAAATATCGAAGTTATTTCTACAACGAATCTTTTTCTGGAACTTTAGGGCCAAAAGTTTTTCATGTAAATTGGCGATAACAGTGTTACTTTAAATCGCTCTAATTTCCACTATGGATTTCCTATTCAATGTTTGATTATTTTTATTTTTTTATATGAATACGGCACAAGAGTCCCAAACTGCTCCCAACCGTCTGGAGCTAGTGAGACTATGGAATTCCCAATTGGGGAATGTTGTGAGGCTGAAGGTATTTGGGAGGGGAAGTAGAATGGGGAAAGAAAGGTGGGGAAAAGGGGAAATACCTGGCTAATTAGATCTTGTTTCTATTCTGAATGGTGGTTTTTCACCAGGGCGATACTGAGAGTATCTTCCACTCTGGAACGTGTGCAAATATACTATATATTATTTTTAAATGAATTAATTGTTAAACAACACAAATTAATTAAATAAAAATTACTTGCGTACGCCGGGATTTGAACCCGCGACCTTCGGATTCGTAGTCAAGAGCCTTACCCCTCGACCATGGAGGCCGTCATTACATTATTTTGCAGTGTTTTCGATTTCGATTGCAATAGTGCTTTCAGTGAGTGCATTTATGAAGAATGCATCAGCACATTGATTCAATATTGTATTAACATGCTTAATAAGTATTACAGCTAACAATAACAGCATTAGGTATGTTCACATAAACAACAAAATTCTCATCGATAACTGATGTCTTAAAGTAAATAAATCGATTTGCAGTAAAAGTCACCACGTGGGTGACCGGATAAATCAATTATCGGCGCATTTTTTAAAGGTGATAACATGTCATTAAAAGTACAAAAAAATAATACTTGCCCGAATACCCAATATAACCTAACCCGATTATTTTTTATTTTAATAAATACACGATTAATTAAGTTAGGTTACAATAGATTTTCGGGAGAGTTTCAGCGTGCTTTTAAAGACTTTATATCGCTTTTAAAAAATGTGCCGATTCATACGCGTGTTGAATTCTAATGGAACCCACTACATGTCAGACAGCCAGCATGGAACTTTATGAATTTTATCTCTAAGGGAACGATATTATCAGGACTGAGTTCTTTATATACTCGCTTGTACTTAGATTGAATGCAGCCAGAAATACATACACATTGTAGATACTAGATAGAACTAACTAATTAACTAACTAACCATCACTCCGTTTCCCCGCAGGGGTAGGCAGAGAGGACGGACCGCCAAACAACTCGATCTTGGCATTCACTTCTTGCTTCATTCACATTCATACATCGTCTCATGCATTCTCTTCTATTATTCCGACCTCTGACATGGCTCGACTCAAGATAGAAGAGGGCTATAATATTGTATAACGTCTTCAAGAAATATTAATTCAATAATGTACAAATAATAATAATTATAATAATTGGATGATCACCTCAATAGCGCTATTCTGCTTCTAACAGTACTGCCTTCGAAAGGTGCATTGAGCTAAATCTGAAAGATAACACCGTGTTCGTATGACCTTGCTGGTAAGGGATTTTCCTACAACTTAAAAATAATTTTAAACTGTTTTTTTTTATAAATAAATATTTTTATTATACGATTTTGTGATGTTTCATAAAAATAAACCGCAAATGCGTAAACCATTAATGGCTCTACTATGCGTTTTTCAAAGTCTTCGGATCAATCGTTCCAGTCAGCAGAAGGGTGCCACAGTGCGTTCCGTACGACAACTCTATTAGATTCCGTGCATAAGTATTTATTTATTTTTAAATTCCTACTAAGGCAAAGTAATATTTTAAAACTGTACAATAATTATTACGTAGCAATCGATTGAATCTTGATGAAGGGAAAGTTGTAATTGTGAATTATCCAAAAAATTGTAATATTTTTTAAACATGCGCAGCCGAACTGAAAGCAACATTCACCTATATACGAATGCCACACGTTAATATTGCATCTGCAATCTGCGCATAGATTTTAATTTCTGTAAACGGGAAAGTTTCGCAACGATATGATGAATTGTGATAAAAATTCAAGAAACCATTCCGAACATACATGGAGGTCTTCTCAAAGTCACCTCTTAGAACCAACTGAAGTAATTTGTTACCTTCAAAGTAATTTAGTTTAATAATCCGTGTAGTACACATTTCCAAAAGCTTTTGGGATTATCTTCTGTCTGGTAGATTTGTTTATGTCAGAAAACAGGAGATATCTACAATAACTCAGTGAAAATATTTGTTTTATCGCTAGCTAACCGTATCGTAACTAAGGTGTTCTCTTCTTTCCGCAGACTATGTTTTATTTGTTCCCGTAAAAGCAATCTTGTTAAAAGTTTGAAAACACTAAGACTGTTTACTAATTGCATGTTGCAAGTGAAAATAAACTTTTATTTGCCATTTAACTTAAAACAGGCAAACAAGAAATATCTCCTCGATTCGGGTTCGTATTTCTCGTATTTCTTTTGAATTTCCACATTGCTTTATTGTAATTTCTATTATTGTTATTATCACGTAAATTTATACAGCTAGGCGTGGTACTTCATCTGCACTAGACCCAAATATAAAGGCACAGAAAACGATTAAAAAATAATCCTTAAGGTACCTCTAATTACAGACTCTAACTTAATCTTTAATATAAAGAGAGTATTTGATGTTCGGCAGATTTACGCTCAAACAATCCTGACTCATCTTTGTTCGAACAAAATAAAATACTGCGAAAAGAGACTAAACACTCGTATTACTAGAAATGCCAATAAAGATTTCCTCCAAATTCCTGTAATTCATACTACTTTTGGCGACAGAATTTTAGGTACTTTGCGATAAGAATTAACAACATTCTTCCGGTGAGCATAAAAAAATCTGATTCACAAAAAATATTCAAACACAATCTAAAAAAATTGGATTAAAAGTAATGATAGGGCGTTTACCGGCGCACTCACCCAAATTCTAAATTATTGATTCAACGATTTACGAAGCATATCTCAATATAAGTGTATATTCATAGGTATTTTAAAATTATAAAATAATTTGCAAAATTACTGCCTCAACACAGGCTAGCCTAGTGAGGGTTATGTGAATCTTCAACTATAACTGTTATTATATTATTTTCTAATTTACTTTATAAACCACTGTACACATTATTATATTATATATGTCTTTTAGTTATAGTTAAATTTAATTACATTGAAGATATTATTATACTTGATCGTGCCATGTCTTCCTCTTGTTTCTTCTTCCATTCAAATTCACATCATATATTCTCCTTACACCTCTTTCTTCGTTCATCTGCTCTGTATGCCCAAACCACCATGAAATATAAAAAAAATACACATTCAATGCTTTCAGATTTCCACATTACAAAACATGAAATCTCTTCATAAGACTCAAGTAGAAAACAAAAATATGATTCCTTGAACCTATTGTTTATAAAAAAACAAAAGTTTTTGATGTAAATATGTACCTGCCAATATACAAAGAAGGAAGTGAAGTGTGGTCCGCAGTGACCCCTTTTCAGATTGTCGCATTTTCCAAAAATGAATAGTATTTTTCCATCAAATTTCAGTACAAAACAATTTTTTTGGACTAAAATCTTTTCGATTAGGAAAAAATTAATAAAAATTCCTGTGTTAGACATTATATATTTATTATAAAGTAAACATTTTAAATACAAGAAAAACGATATTTTTTAGATTCAGCAGAAACCATTTAAAATTATTGGCACTTAAGATCGCTTGGAATGGCTGGGTCAGTAAAGGAGTCCATTAAGAAATGGGTTTCACGCTATTAAACTACTTGTCTTTGGTCAATTATTATTGGTCAAGATAACTACGGATTTCATTCACTTCCTTCTATTGATAGATTCAGTTTCAAAAACTACCTGTGGAAACATAAAATCTTTGCTTTGAAGAGTAAAACTTGTCGTATAAAAAAACAAAACTATTGAACGGTTAAGGCGGAGAGTAAACCGTTATGATTTGAAAAATTATGTTGATATTTTTATGTAATATGATATTAATATTTCGTTAGTTTCAAAATATGTTAATAGGTTTCAAAAATTTTAAAAATAAAAATAAATAAAATATTGCTTTAAGATAAAGTTGGTACATTTACAAAAACAAAAATTACATAAAATCTGTGTTTTACAATTTCCATAGATACTGTTTTTATTATTTATTCAAAAGATTCGTAATCACTTTGTGGCATCATATTTAATAAATTATTAAGAATTACTTTGTTTAAGCCACTCTTTTTAATATATAAATATCTACATGTTTCAGAAGCAAAGCTCCCCTCACCAGGATAAACAATATACGTAGATATTTATATATTAAAAACAGTGGTACAAACAAAGTAATTCTTATAATACTATTGTATGAAGCTATTACTTTGTGGTTATCCATTATAATCAAATGAAACAATCAAACTTTGTTTCAAACAACTTTTATTTTTCACGCCTACCGGTTTTGGAACCACCGTTCCATCTTCGGGGCAAAATATATACCAAACAATACTGTAAAATTATGGCAGAACATACATAATTGGTGTCGCAGCGGGGGTGGGGGCGTGACTAGGGATTAGTAGAGTGTGGGAAGAGGTAGAGATTGAGGGAGGGGTGTGTATTCTGCCATAATTTTGTAATATTGTTTAGTGTATAATTTGCCCTGACGATGGATCAGTTGTTCCAAAATCGGACCACCTGAAAAATAAAATTGGTTAAAACAAAGTTTGATCGGTTCATTTGATAAGTCTTATTAATTTACTTTTTTTTAATTATAATATAAATACATAAATTTCTTTTAAACCACTTTAATTAAATATAACGATGGACCGGTTTCGGAAATACCCTTCCTTCATCAGTACTACATTAATCCTGACGAAGGAAGAGTACCTCCGAAGCCGGTCAATCGGTATATTGAATTGAAGTGGTTTAAAATAAATTTACGTGTTTATATTATAATTATGGAAAGCCATAAAGTAAATGCTTTGTATGTATACTATTTTTATTGTTTTCTTGTAGATCTTTGGGAAAACATTTCATAGGAATTTTACCACGTCAATCAGACGCATTTTTCTCCAAATACTTTTTTTTTAAAAATATATATGTACTTAATTACCACTGGCTATGTTTTTTAACAAGACAGTTAAATGAAAAAAAATAAATAAAAAATAAAAACTTAACTGGTATGACTAACATAACGACTTATTAATTATTTTCCTGTTTAATACGTAGAAATTCATAAGTTTTTTTTATGAATACCTCACAAGAGTCCCAACTGCTCCCAACCTTCTGAAGCCAGTGAGACTATGGCATTGCCAATTGGCGAATGTTGTGATGCTGAAGGCATCGGGGAGGGGAAGGAGTAGGGGAAGGGGAAGGTGGGGAAATGTTAATCAAATTTAATAATGTTATTATTAAGGTCTGTAAGGTTTTGGTTTTTATTAATCCGACATCTGTTTCGGCGTTCAAGGCCATTTGAGAATAATATAATAACTTAACAATGACATTATTTTATCTTTAATTTACATTAAATTAAAAAAAAATACTAATAATAATCATTAAATAAATAAATCAACGACCCCCGTGATCGAACAGTAAACATCCACAACTACGATTCCAGATGTCGCGGGTTCAAATCCCAGCATTTGTAAACAAATTGTATTTATTAATATGTGTTACTTCACATTTAATACTTGTATAGTATATTTGCGATACGTTGTAGATACTCAGTATCGCCCTGGTGAAATATCACCATTCAGAATCTGAACGTTGCTTGAAATGGCCTTTGCCATATTTTCAGACTTCCTCTTCCCCATCTCCTTCCTTTTCCACTCCCTTTACCCTAATAACATATCTCAATTGAAAATGGAATAGCTGGAACTCTTATAAGGTAAATAGCACAGTTAGCACAATTTAAGAAACGAATTTCCAATGGTTTGTTCGCAAAAATTTGTTAACAATTCTTAGTCAATGAGAATTCTTGGGTATAGCCGGGTCTGAGCTACTTGTTCAAAATAATCGGTCGGTACTTAGTTGTGGATGTTAAATCTTGTTTTAACAGACATCCTTATTAGATTGTAATACTCTTTACTGTTATTTTATTTGTATAGTTTTCACCGTCTTACAAAACTGCTCAAAAGCCTTTTCTTCTAATTGAATTGAAAATAAAAAGAAAAAGCTGATTCTAAGGCTTTAAACCTCCAGTTTTCCAAACAAAAGTCTCGTCAAATTTATGAAAACGTTTCAACTCCAGGGATATTTCGGATCGCTTGAAGTTGAAACGTTTTGTAAAATTGAAATTTATTAGTTCCAGAACGTTACATCTTATCTTATTTTTACGGAAATCTTCTCGATTGACACAATCGCATAAATTTATCCCGAGTTTTTTTTTTAAATCTACTTTATAACTCTTATATTCCAAATTTGAAATTTTTTGAAGTTTTTATTAGAAAATAGCAAGTGCAAGTTTTCAAATAATATAAATATAAATTCAGTGTTAACAATAAGAAACTCTTGTCCATATAGATATATGTTTTATCAATATTGACCTTCTAATATAAATACCAGTTTTTTTAATTTAAAAGTTGGTTTCCATAGTTAAAACAATAAGGAACTCCAGTGAAAAATATGGTGATAAACATAATATTTTTTTAGTGTTGGCGAAATTTAAACTTAATTTCGGTGACTTTAAGCTCTATAATTGTTGTTCAACATAAACAACTATTATTAATGAAATAAATTGGAGTATTCATGATATTGTGATAAAGTTAATGCTCAATACTATTATCTGACGGCCTCCATGGTCGAGGGGTAAGGCTCTCGACTACGAATCCGAAGGTCGCGGGTTCAAATCCCGGCGTGCGCAAGTAATTTTTATTTGAATTAATTTGTGTTGTTTCACAATTAATTCATTTAAAAATAATATATAGTATATTTGCGCACGTTCCAGAGTGGAAGATACTTTCAGTATCGCCCTGGTGAAAGACCACCATTCAGAATTGAAACGTTGCTTGAAATGGCTTTTAGCCGTATTTGGTGACCAGATCTGAATAGCCAGGTATTTCCCCGTTTCCCCAGCTTCCTCTTCCCCTTCTCCTTCCCCTCCCCAATACCTTCAGCCTCACAACATTCCCCAATTGGGAATGCCATAGTCTCACTGGCTCCAGACGGTTGGGAGCAGTTGGGACTTGTGAGGTATTCATATAAAAAAAAAAAAAAAATTATTGTCTAAGTTAAAGTTTCTAAAAAGGTAGGTAATTTTATTACTTATATTATATTACTTACTTTATGGTTTACCTTGAATATAATATAAAATTATGTACCGTAAAGCTCTTCCTTTTTTTAACATTCGACATTCTAACCTCAAAACTGATCAAAACCGACCGGCCATAGATTTGGAGCGTTTTGGCGGGCTTTGAAAAATTGAGACTTTGTTATTTATTTCAACTATGAAAACTAATTTTAGAAAAAAAAGAAATATACTGGTATTTAAGTTTGAACGTCAACACTGATAAAAAAAATGTACTTGAGTTTCTTATTGTTAAAGTTTTAATTTTTCAACGCCCGTTAATACGCACGAAATCTATGGCTTGTTGGATGTAACGTCACTGGGGCATCGAATTTTATATTGATAATACTCGATTTGTATACAAACATTCGAGACGTTCAATTTAAAAAAAAATCAACAGCTTTTATTGGAAGGCAATATTGTAAAATGTTAGCATATCGTCACTTTTGTGTTGTTTTGTACCAAAGTGTAAAAAGATAACCTAGGTACACTTTCATTCATTATTTCCGTGTTTCTAATATTCCGAACCTCGTTTTTGCGGTTATTTTAAAACAATAATTAACTTTACCGTATACAATTATACATTATATTTATAGGGAACCAGCACTAAATAAAAGTTATAAAATTATGAATCATTTTAGAAACATTAACTCAAAGAATAATAACAATATTGATAATTCATAATCGGTTGGATGTCGATTTGTCTATGAATTGTTAGGGGAGGGGAAAAGGAGGGAAGGATGGTGAGGAAAAATCCCCCCGTTCGTGCGTCCAGTGTTAGGGCGGGGACAGATAAAAAATGCATATTAAAAATACAACAACAAATCGACAAATTGACATTTCCATACAAATCCAAAACCAGTAAACGCGCGGACTTGACCCGTGACTTTAGATGTCTAGAATGCAACGATACCAACAGAACAGGATGTTTGCTGATTTGTATGAATATTTTTTTAAGCCATTATTAACTATTTATACACGGTGGTAGATATATTTTTTTTTAAATCGCTTGCGGCGAACATTCTTCACATATGTAACGATTCTGAGAATATAAAGTTTACTAGTTAATAAATGCTATAATTTAGGTTGTTTTAATATCTATGGAATCCTGAAATCGTTATTTGTCGTTGATAAAGTATTAATTCAAGGAGAAGAAATGTTTTTGAATTACTTTAAGATTCTAGCGCCTAAGGGGTGATTAGATAGGTAGTTTGTTACATAGTTCTACTTTACAAGTGTTTCATTGTTTCTCTTCCTCAAAAAGCATATTTGAATTCTGGAAATAATTATAGCAAATACTCTAAAATGAGTGTACCTCCAGGTCCTAACATTTGATGACAACATGCTACAATAGTGCCCTCTAGCGGCCCGAGTTGTACGAATTGGTTTTTGTTCATACATTTGAATAGATTATCCGTGAAACATATTATCAATACGTTATAGAATTAATTGTTTTTGTGTTTAATTCGTAGAACTCCATTTAATTTAAAAAAATAAATAATTTACACAGTTTGAAAATGGCCTTAAACGCCGAAACAGCTGTCACAATAATAACAACTAAAAATACTTGCAGAACTTAATAATAACATTATTAAATTTGATTTACATTAAATAAAAAAAAAAATTTAAAAAAACGTTATAGAAGTCGACAATTCAAAAAACAATATTACATCAGTATCATAGACGACTATGATATTTGATTACTCGCGTAGCTTTGTCAAAATGCTGCCAACATGTTACACTAACGCTTCTAGATATAATGCTTCCTGACTGTACTGCTATTGTCGTAAATATTTTATTCCCACTATAAATAATGTATACAATGCGAGCAGCGCGGCTGTAAATATGAATGCAATTCTATTTAAAAATATACTCATTTTAGCAAAAAAGGAGTAAAGTAATATGTGGGTCCTTAATATATATTTTTTTTAAATTTTTGATTTGTATAATTGATAAAAAAAATGTATTTCAGAGAAAATCTTATAAAATGTATGGAAAAAAACTTAATTCCTCCA
Organism: Halesus radiatus; assembly: GCA_022606495.2. Classification (NCBI taxonomy): domain Eukaryota; kingdom Metazoa; phylum Arthropoda; class Insecta; order Trichoptera; family Limnephilidae; genus Halesus; species Halesus radiatus. The sequence goes on along the minus strand of JAHDVE020003098.1, from coordinate 10,489 downwards.
ACTCACGCCGCTTGGGGGCGCTGGTGTAGCATGCTGCCATCTCAATGTATAGTAAATATCAGGAGCTGCGCGTATTGTCTGTTTCGACGGTATTTAATTATAGTAATAAGTAGTTTCCATGCATTATGACAGGCGGTGGTTTTTACTCGTTTGCCGGCTACCAACATTTGTGCACTGCGCGAAAATGTACGCCAAGACCGGGGAAAGTAGAGATAATGTCGCTAACGAATATAACGAGCGTTGTGATTAAAATTACAATCCCAGCCGTGCAACCAATCTTCTTGCGTGATAGAAATACGAATATCTGAATTAGTGGCAAGTAAAAGATTCCCGACAATACCAAAAATTCTCTATCCTCCAGTGGGATAATGCTGAGCGCATTACAGGTGAATGTTATAATTCAAATATGATTATCAAACGGTGGCCTCCTCGAATGGAATAGAGAAGCCAAAGTCGCCGACAGCTAAGATGACATTAACCCTGGAAGACTTATTAAATTTTCATAAGTGAAAACATTTGTCAATTTGACTAACACTATTATAAACCATCGCAAAATGCATTTTTTGTTTACGAGGATTTCAAATATATTTATGTTATTTTATAAAATAAATTTATGTAAAAGATAAGAAATGAAAAAATGTTTGTAGATTACGGACCACAATTAAAGTGATTTTTTTCTCGTTCTCTATAACTAACTTTAATCGGATCATTCCATTATAAAACATAACACTATTGATCTTTGATACAATTGACAGATATTTATCTTGTGTTCCTGGCAGACTGAACTAATAAGAAGGGAGTCTTAGGTAGAAAATGGCGGCACTTGCCCCCGCAGAGCGTCTCTCTCTGTAAGCCCTGGTGGGAGACTGAGTTGGCACGGAGAACTAGCGCGATAGGCGTATTCGTTAGAGAGATACAGCATAAAATTACTTTCCTTGCCGGCAAACCGAGCGTTTATTGACATATAAGTTGATATAGATACACGTACCTTACCCGTAACACTAGACGACATCTGTTCTGAGATATGTGACAATAAATATACATATATATATATATTTTTTTTTTTTATTGTTGGCGAAATTTAAACTTAATTTGGGTGACTTTAAGCTCTATAATTGTTGTTCCACATAAACAACTATTATTAATGAAATAAATTAGAGTATTCATGATATTGTGATAATGTTAATGCTCAATACTATTATTATTCTTTAAGTTAAAGTTTCTAAAAAGGTAGATAATTTTATTACTTATGTTTATTTATGGTTTACCTTGAATATAATATAAAATTATGTGCCGTAAAGCTCTTCCTTTTTGCAACATTTGACATTCTAACTTCTAAACCGACCGGCCATAGATTTGGAGCGTTTTGGCGGGCTTTGAAAAATTGAAACTTTGAAAACTAATTTTAGAAAAAAAAAAGAAATATACTGGTATGTTTGAAGTTCATCATTGATAAAAAAAAGTACTGGAGTTCCTTATTGTTAAAGTTTTAATTTTTCAACGCCCGTTACGTATATATATATATATATATATATACGTAGGAAAATGCTTAAAAATACATAAAACATAAAAAAAAAAAATTAAAAATACTTAATTATCTAGATAAGAAAAAAACATTAAAGCAGGAAAATCATCTGAACAGATATTAAAAAAAATTGATACGTAAAAAAATTTCAAAAATAGTTTTTAGGAGAGCTTGCAAGTAACATTGTGACGCAATTCCTTTTTTTGTTTATTAACCATATGTTGAAGTTTTTTTTACAACCGTATTAGGTTGTTTTGAGTTATATATTCAGAGGTTTCTTTTAGGAAGATATTGAATATGAGAAGCGTAAGGTAGGATTCGTATTTTTTGGCTAAAGTGAATTCATCGTTGAATTGCCTGATAGTACATGTGTTTTGTGATTGAGATATGTGGGAAGGTAGTCAATTTATTCAGTATGGAAAATTTAAAAAAATAAAATACACACAGTGTTAGTCGAAACGACTGAGGAGTCTTGCAGGGTTAAAATAACGGCAGGCTGTGGAAACATGAGAGCCGCCAAAAATCGACGAAACTGGAGAGCTGCTAGATGAAGAATAATATGTAAAACGGAACTACAATCAGCGATCGTTTGAAGAAATTAAACCCAAATGACCTGCTTTGTCGAACGCTTAGATACACGCTTTTCGCAGTCCTTCCCTGTACCCATATATATCAATGTTTGCCTATTCACAGGGAAATAATTATAAAGACTAAAGACTAAAGACCGACATTAAGCCGGGATTGTATAAGATCCTTTGTAATCTCCGTTACAGCAGTAGACTACGTATTGAATTAAATGTTTCAGACAACCTTCTAATGTACACAGTCAATGGATGTGTTTAAAATAGAATGCCCTAATAAAGATAAGACAAATAATACTGAAAACTGAGAGCCGCTACACCCGCTGGAACTTTGTTAAGCGATTAAAACGGGCCTCTAATTTTAAACAAACGCTTTAATTGTATTTATTTTTAAGATTCAAAGGAAACACAGAAAAAATACGCATAAACGATTTTAAATTCCGTGTAATCTTGTATTTAAACGTAAATACACAATTAAAGCGCTCCTTTGTTGTACGAAAGCGGTGGCTGAGCGGAATTTTAAAACGAAGTTTATGTAAGAAAATAAAAATATATATACGCTTTATCTGCCACGTCACACTCTTTAGAAAGAATTGTATAGTTTTATAATGCGAAATAATCTACCGTTCGTTTCTTTTGTCTTCTAAAAGTAATGTTACACGTTATGTGATTAAATTCTATTATCTCCACAGAACAATAAAGTTACCTTACTTTTTATAAGGGTAACAAGATAATTAATGGTATATTAATGTAGGTGTATCTTCGTACAAACCATTTGGGTATGTTTTATAATATTTCTTTGTATCTGTCATACCAAATTATCTATCACATGCCTAGTGGGAATGCGGAAAAGCGGAAAAATAATGTTCATTTTTTTTAATTGAATTAACTTATTGATTCATTGAAGAAGATAATATTAATAACTCTAATGAAATATGAAACGGAAAAAAGACACAGAAAGTAAAAATTGTAAAAATCAGACCTGGGAATCGAAACTAGTGCCTCAGTATTACTGGGACAACGCTCTAAATAATGAGCTAATAAGACCTATTTACCTAACGACATTTTTTTATCGGTATTGTAGTTCAAATTTATGACATTACCCTCAATTAATTCCCACATTATTGCCTGCTCTCTTTTTGTACTTTTGTAAAAATTCAACCTGAATATACATGTAATCTAGATAGCGTCTCTAATATACCTATCCAATTTTTATTTATGCACGGCACATCTATTGACTTTTGTACAAGTCTAGAAAGAATGTTCGATGAAGTAAAATAAACAGGACTCATTAGCTCAGTGGTTAGAGCGTTGTCCCGGTAATACAGGTGTCCTGGGTTAGATTCCCAGATGCAACCGTTACCTTTTTATTTTGTGTGACTTTTCTGTTATACGAGTATGTATCATTTGAGTTTTGTTAATATTATCCTCAATGATTAAAAAAAGAAAGATAATGTAATCCATTTAGTAATGTAATCAAATTAGTTTGTAGGAGGAATTTCCGTAAATAAAAACGTTTTTTATATTTTATTTTGTTTTATATGAATACCGCACAAGAGTCTCTTGCTCCCAACCGTCTCTATCCAGTGATACTATGGCATCCCCAATTAGGGAATGTTGTGAGGCTGAAGGTATTGGGGATGGGAAGGAGAAGGGGAAGAGGAAGGTGGGGAAAAAACATGGCTATTCAGATCTGGTCACCAAATACGGCTAAAAGCCATTTCAAGCAACGCTTCAATTCTGAATTGTGGTCTTTCACCAGGGCGATACTGAGAGTACCTTCCAGTCTGGAACGTGCGCAAATATACTATATATTATTTTTAAATGAATTAATTGTGAAACACTAATCAATTAAATAAAATTTATTTGCCCACGCCGGGATTTGTACCCGCGACCTTCGTATTCGTAGTCGAGAGTCTTACCCCTCGACCATGGAGGCCGTCGGTCAGCCGTCAGTATAACACGTAAGTTCTTAAAGAGCTAAGGAAAGATGTTTTTAAAATGTATGTCAATTTCTTTTTAAAGTAATATAATTTAGTGTTATTTTATTGATGATGCTTTGAGTTCTAATTTTCATTAATTGTCATGTCAATAAAATGGAGTGTCTAGTACAAAGAAAAAAAAACAATTTCGATGTAGTCTATTCCAAGATTTCGGTTGGCATATTATTTCACGTTCGACTTGTTCAATTTATTTTTTTCTAAAGATCTAGTAAGCCATCGTGTATCCTAAAAATCTTCTTTAAAAACGGCGCTGCCATTCAAAATTTGTCTGACGACTTTGTCATCTCAGTAACACCGAATGATACTGTAGGAAAATATTAATATTATTACGTTTTTCAATTTATTTTTTAATTTTAATAATAAATTATATTATTTAATTTAAAAACGGTTTAATAATAATAATAAAATTACTATTACTTTTGACAGCTGTTGCACTTTCCGAATGCATTGTAAAACCATGGTGAAGCCACATACAGATGATCTATTAATATTTTTGTGTACATGGGTACTTGTAATGAAACTCTGAAAAATGTTTTCTTTTTTTTGCAGCGCCCTTAATCATTTTCGAGTAAATTGACGGTTATTTGAATAGTTAGTTTTCCTAGTTGTTATGATACTCCCACATATCTCAACATCCGCGGAACATTCATTGGCTTAAGTGTCCTTAGAGGATCCAATTCAAATTATGCTGTATGGTCTTTAAGGCGATACATGACATGGCACCACCCCACTTGTCGGAACTGTGCACTCCAAACGATGTCAATACTAGGCAATTAACTCTTTGATCAGAATCGTTAACAGGAAGACTCTCAGTACCTAAACGCAATCCAAATACCAATTTCAGAGACCGAGCTTTTACAGTAGCAGGCCCAACAGCCTGGAACAAACTCCCTTCAAATTTGCAAAAAATCGATAGCTCTACTGAATTCAGAGTAAAACTAAAGACTCATCTTTTTAAATCATCGTATCCAGAATAACGACCGCATTGGTTTACTGGTGTATTCGAGTACTCAGTTCAATGGAATTAGTAATATGTATATCTATTAACCTTCTACCGCCCAGATTACCTTCTTTAAATTAATAACATTTGTTACACTTACAACACTTGTGTATGCTTTTCCACTGACAGCATGTGCAATAATCATAACAGGTATTTATAATATTACTAGCTGATGTGTACCCGGCCTTGCTTGGGTTTATATTAAGTTATGATGTTGTGAATTATTTATTGTCATTAGGGTGACATAATTGATTTGACAGCGAAAGAAACTATCTATAAACAAAGAAATTTGAAAATTTTACTTCATTCCAAACGTTTATTTTTTCAAAACATATCTAAATAATAAAGTTCTTATGTAGGGACCTACTTGTGTTTTACATTATAAAAATACTCAACCCAAAAAAACTTTTTTTTTAATATGCAATCTGTAGCTAACCAGAGTGTTATATCTATGGGCTAACCTAAATAAAACATGGTGGGTTCAATGTTTTTCATAATAATTTTAAAACATTATAGAATCAGTTTTACATATCGGATTTCATTCAAACTACTTTTCTAAACCATCCCGGCACTAATAAGAATAAACTGTGCTATTTTCAGCGAAACCGGTCCAGTGATTTTCGAGAACATCGAAGACAAAGAATCAAACAAACTTACATTGATTTTTATGTATACAGATAAATATGTATGATAGTTGTAAGGCTCTAGTTTTAAGCCATAGTTGTAAGTCATTTTGCAGCATTGTGTATAAAATATGCACTTGGTCATATATATGTATTAGTTTTAAATATGAATTAGGTTTATATATGTATTAGGTTTATATTCTAGTTATATCTACTTAAGTCTAAATTGTAAGTCACTAGCTATAAACCATAGAAGTAAGTCACTAATTATAAGTCTCAATAGTTAACCTCTATAAGTTTTAAATGTAAGTCAATAGTTATAAACATTACTTGTAAGCTATTGGTAATAAATTTTAGCTGTAAGGTATTAGTTATACTTCTAAGTGATGTGTTATATAAAATAATTGTAAAGCGCCCTGGAGGTGATTTACCCACGAAAACGGCGCTATAGAAAGTAATGAATAAGACGGCCTCCATGGTCGAGGGGTAAGGCTCTCGACTACGAATCCGAAGGTCGCGCGTTCAAGTGCGCGAGTAAATTTTATTTAAATAATTTGTATTGTTTCACAATTAATTCATTTATAAATAATATATAGTATATTTGCGCACGTTCCAGAGTGGAAGATACTCTCAGTATCGCCCTGGTGAAAGACCACAATTCAGAATTGAAACGTTGCTTGAAATGGCTTTTAGCCATGTTTGGTGACCAGATCTGAATAGCCAGGTATTTAACCACCTTCCTCTTCCCCTTCTCCTTCCCCTCCCCAATATCTTCAGCCAGACAACATTCCCCAGTTGGGGATACCATAGTCTCACTGGCTCCAGACGGTTGGGAGCAGTTGGGACTCTTGTGCGGTATTCATATAAAAAAACACATGTATATATATATATATACGAATATATATATATAAATACGAATATATATATATATCATTCTAAGCACTTCAGATACATTATTCACTCTTACACCATAGGTTCCCAAACTTTTCCCCTCGTGGACCCCTTTGCCGTACTTATAATATTAAAAAAAATCCAATTATTATTATTATGTTACATTGTTGAAATTTGACTAAGGATCAATCAGATGGTTATCAATTCAAATTTCCAAATTAATTTGGAAGGCAGGTTTTTTTTTCTGCATAAATAAAGTTATTATTAGAATTTTCAATTAAAATGGAATTCTACAAATTATATTTCAACACAATAAACAATATAAATACTGGTTTATTTAAAAACACCGCCGAGTACATATATATATATACTCGTATATATAATAAACGAAATTACTTAGCTAGGCATCTAGGCTTCACTGAAATGTTTTTGCTAATATCCAATCCAAAACTTAATAGCATGATCTTGAACATATTGCCGGCCCTTTACGCTATTTTTTATAAGGCCATTACGGGTACACCGAGAAATTTATTAGTCACCACCGCGAGTGGCGTGCAGTCCATTAAGGCTGAAAATCTGCGCCTACTGTAAGAAAAATGAACCATAAGATGAAACTTCTTCAATTAAGGTAAAATCAATTTTGGGATCATTTGTAATTAAACAATGAAGACATATTTTGTATAAATTTGTTTATTTACTCATAAGAAACAAACAGCTTTTGATACAGATATATATACAAATGAAGTTTAATAAAAGGTAAGTCAACGAAGTTTCTTATGCAAACAGTGGTTAAATACAGATATTTTATTTATGAAGCCAACAAGAAATAGAAAAAAAACGAAATAAAAGGGAAATACGTCAAAAATTTCAATTCAAAACGTATTTTTTTAATGAATTTTTGTATGCTCGTTTATTCAGTTGGCTATAACAATCAGCGATAGACGATAATTAAATAGTCATTTTTAAATATTGACTACATAATTATTTATACCCGAAATAGAAAAACTACACATGACTGTTGATCATAGTTGTAACCGACGTGATCGTTTATTCGTAAGAATCATGATTCTTTCCAATTTGGCAACATTATGTTTATCAATGTACTTCGTGATTTGTATTGTACTATTGGCATTGTATCTTATGTAAGATTTATAACATTTGTTTTGTCTCGCAGTGTTATCGACGTGATTGGAGCACACGGTATTTTTTTTTTTATTTTTTTTTTTCATTTCCTAGTTTCTTATTAGTCAAGAAGTGACGAAACATTTAAAGTTACTGTCTCTAAATTTACATGTTCTTTATACAAATAGAACGGCGTCTTTGCGCCTCACACTTTTCACCGCATGATGGTAGTTTTAAATATTACCTGACCGTTATTGTCATTTGCGTCTTGTGATCTCTGTAGGGAAAAATCTGTTTATAAAAAAACCCTACTAAATTGCATGTTTTGCGTCATCATCGGCATTCCGAGCAGCACCAGCATCAGCACCTTGGCATATATACATACGTGTCTGTTTGTGTTATGTGAGGAGGGGAGAGGGTGTCGGCTATGGCCTTTTTGTTGGAGTTCCTCCGCATTCGCCTTTGGAAATAAGGAAAACCATAGAAAACCTTATTCAGGAGGAAGCGCCCGATGTTCCCAAGAACGAGTTCGGACTTCAGTGATCTCGGCCTTGAGATCCTGCGTTTTGTAATGTGTGTGTGTATGTCTGTTTTTGTGTAGATATATACGTGTATGGGAGATTATGAATAGACGTACTTGTATAAATATGAAGCTAAAGAGCACAAGGTAATTTCCAGAGTACACGGTAATTTCCATAATAGATTGACTCCGCAGGAGCCCAGTACCGTGTGGCAGACTTTCCTATCACTTCGATAACACATCCGACTCCGCGACAGCACGATACCGTGTTGCGGGTTTTTGACAATGCAACTAACCCCGTAGCAGCGCAGTACCGTGCACGGACCCTCATTTACATGTCTGCCTCAGCAGCGCCCCTAGTGTAGAAAACTTGTATCACTTTGTAATGATATAAAAGCGAAAATTTCTGAAAATAAACCAGTCGAGGAGTCGGGTTTTTGGATCCAGTGCGAACTGACGTGTGGTTCTGTGTTGTTTGTGTTGCTCGTGGAAGGTCGGCAATACGGTACCGCGACATTTCGGTGACCAACATTTTTCGTCCGGCTTGCCGGGCTGGCAACACGGTCTCGCGTCATTTCGGTGACCCAAAATTTTCACCCGGCTTGCGGGCCTCGCCCGTAAAAACTGCCTTTTTTAAGGCAATAATATTACAATAGTAATTGATCAGTTTCTGTTGCAGACTGGCACCACCCACCATCAACCCCCGATCGAGCCCCCTACTGAAGGCTAGGTACAGGCAGTCGGCTCTGTATCGCCTCCTGCCTAACGCCGACGCTAGACAGTTCCGGAGACGAACCAAAACCGGACACATTATCGTCACTTTTCCCCTCCCAGAAGCAGTAATGCCGCAGCCCGCAGCCGAGCAGGAGCCCACGGCGGGCCCCTCATCAGCCCCCCACCGCCCCCCACCAGGCCCGGCCTCAAACTACAGACCCCCATCGAGGCCCGCTGTGGCGATGGAAACCTTCCCTCCCCTACCATTAAGCGACGGCTGGCGCCACCCGACCAACCCGATCAAGCGGCCCCATTCACCAACTGCCGAGAACCCGACGGTCCGGTGTGACAACCGGTTCACCGGTCTACCTGAGGTGAGCGAGGGCGGCGGCGCGCCGCGCACAAAACGCGCAAATTTTAATAATGCTTCTCCCTCCACAGGTGAAGCAGCCAGGAGGAGCCGCGTGCCCCCAGTGGTGATGACCCTGGGTGCCAAGACGCACCAGCAGATCACCGAGACCATCAAGAAGCACCTCGGAACCGGACTCTTCAATATCCGGTACAACAGGGGCGGCACGGCCAACATCCTCGTGCGCTCCATGGAAGACCATCGAGCCCTCACCAACGGGCTACGAGCGGAAGCCACGAGCTTCCACACCTTTACGTCGGAAGCCGACAAGACCAAGAAGACGGTCATCAAGGGCCTGCCCGATGTGGAGATCGAACACATCATGGAAGACCTCGAGAGCCAGGGCTTCCCCGCCACCAAGGTCGTCAGGATGACGACAACTTCCTCCGAGTACCCGCTCTTCCTGGCCCACTTCAACAAGGAAGTGGATATGGGGAGACTAAGGACCTCCGTCCTATACCTGTGCCACTGCAGGATCAGGCTGCAAAAGTACCGCAGCAAGCACCTGCAGCACGGCACCCAGTGCTACCGATGCCAGGGGTTCGGCCACGGGTCGAGCAACTGCTCTCACACGGCACGCTGTGTCAAATGCCTGCTGGAGCACGCATCATCCGAGTGCCCCAAGAAGACCAGGGACGAGCCCGCCGCGTGCTGCAACTGCGGAGGCCCACACCCGGCCAACTACCGAGAGTGCCCCAAGAGGGTACAGTACGTTTCTGCCCTCCAGCGCAGATCGACGACGCGCCACACCACGCCCCTGAACAGGGCAACAGAGGCACGACCCCCCACCACCCACCGTCAGAGCTGACGACCGGCGATCCTGGGCCAACGTCACCAGCGGCTCCACCCCGCCTCCTCCACCGGCCGAACCACGCCACCGACCCGAACCGGAACCGACCACCAACAGCGATGCTGATGACATCATGGCTCTGCTGCACGGCCTCATCCGAGTGCGCAGCAGACTGGCTTCCTGCAAATCCAAAGCAGAGAAGCTGATTATCCTCATGGAGCTCCTCAACGACACCATCAATGGATAAGGACGCATCCGTGCTGAAGATACTAATGTGGAACGCACGCAGCATCCAGAACAAAACCGACGAG